>OX328130.1:15104571-15117071 GCA_946811695.1 Gonocerus acuteangulatus
TATTTGGGCTTTTCAAGATGCAGAAAGTAGGTATAGCATGGCACACCGGGTAACAGCTTGTCCAGTATAAACATGATATGTTAACCCTTTATGATAACGCAGTTTCTTGGTATTCTACCCTTTGTGCCTGTTGAAGAACGTGGGAAGGTCTCCGAGACAGGAAAAGTTAAAATCGATTAGGAGCGATCAATTAAATCTGGTATTTGATTATGAATTCATTAATAGTCAATATTCTTAATTATACTGTTTGTTTTAGATTATAATCGGATATTGATCTTATCTGTACTTCATACTGATTGCTGACTTTTAATAACATGTTTTAGCACGAATTTTGGTACGAAAACAAAACATTTGCATGTTTCGGAATTGTCTTTGGCAGCCTTCTTTATTTTTTAAAGGAAAAACGACTTTTCTTACAAAATCTGCAGCAAAAAATGATAGAAAAAAAGAGCATAGCGAAAATTTATTACACGTTCATTATATAAACTAAATATTATTAACATGCCTAAATTAAAATAAAGAAAATCAGGGAATAATCATTCGAAATATCAACAGATAGGTATACCATGATTGATGGTTTATTGGGGAGACTATAGGTCTGAGGCACCGCCGCTGTGGCACGGCTTGGGAACTCTTCTAGAGATATCTATGGTAGAGTTTGGCGGTCTATAGGACAGACAGTAGCTGGAGGATGCCGTTGCGATGGCTGGGTAGGCACTGCCCGACATGCATAGGACAGAGATTACTCGTTTATAGGACAGACGTTTAGGGTGTCACTTTGGTGGCTCGACTGAGGTCACTGCTAGAGCAGTCTAGGACAGAGGTTGATCGTTTATAGAAAGAACCTCTTGGGTGCGGCCGCGGTGGCTCGGCTGGGCCGGGTGCACTGCTAGAGCTGGCTAGAGTAGAGATTGCTAGATTATAGAACAGAGTGCAGCTCTGGGATGTCGCTGCGGTGGCTCGGCTGGGCTGGGGTCACTGCTAGAGCAGTCTAGGACAGGCGTTGATCGTTTATAGAAAGGACCCCTTGGGTGCGGCCGCTGTGGCTCGGCTGGGCTGGGGTCACTGCTAGAGCTGACTAGAGTAGAGATTGCTAGATTATAGAACAGAGTGCAGCTCTGGGATGTCGCTGCGGTTGCTTGGCTGAGCTGGGGTCACTGCTAGAGCAGTCTATTACTCGTACACTATTACACTGCAGAGATTACTCATCTATAGGACAGAGCTCTTGGGTGCAGCCGCGGTGGCTCGGCTGGATACTCCTGCCCCCACTCTTTCTGTCTACCTTCACGTAAACCCCAGAAAGTAATTAAATCATACCAAACAGCTCTTTGGCCATATGTTAAATGACTGCTTGAAGATTTACAAAGTAATCAGCTCATGTTTCTGTCCCTGTCAGTCGGACGTTTCGATTCCTCGTCGGGAGCATCGATGGACCTCCGTTAGTGAGTTCGAAGTCAATAGTCAAAGGAATTTACTCAAAATTTCACAATGACTCGCCTATCCTTCAATGGAAGTCACTTCAACTAGCCGACTTTGTGAAAGCGTTCGGATCTTGAGATCCATTAGAAATAGCTCTCCAAGAACCGCCAAAGGACCCATATAATATTCCAAGGTCGCGCCTTCTGCTCTCGAAAGAACGTGCTAACGCAAGACCTTGAAGAAGCCATGACTGATCTTCTGTAATAAATCGATGCCTCCTATCGATTCTATCAAGGCAGAAGCCCTCCAAGGAATACTTCCATCCCGAAGAGCCACTCCAGATGAACGGGTTAATCTTTCGCAAAGTACTCATTCCTAATCACGTCCTCGCCTTACATGTGCTTATCCGCCTTTCACTGGAGGCAATGAATGATAAGACTGATCCATCTTCATGAAGGGACTCGTATCAAAGAATTTGCATTTTGGAAGGCATCAGACTATTTTTCATCTTAATTAATTTATCAGAGCGTTGACTAATTAAAGTGCTCATCACCTCTCCCTGCATGACACCTAATTTTAAGAATTCAACTGCAGAAATGAGTGTACTAGCGTGCTTGAGTAGGCTTTAGAGGATTATTTTAACACATTCAACAGTTGAGGTTGCACTCATGAAAGAATTTTTCAATAATGCCTTCAAATCGTCACCTATCCTATGACCCCCCCCCCTTTTTTTTTTTTTTTTTTTTTTTTTTTTTTTTTTTTTTTTTTTTTTTTTTTTTTAATGTAGGCGTGTCACTTTAGAAATACTAGTGCGATATCACAGGCGTATATAGGAAATAATTTCAGGGGGGGGGTCTAGAACTTTGAATAGTAAGCCAACTAAAACTCTATTACACCCAAAAAAACATTATTTCTTCTGAACTAAGTGATCTTATATAATTTATTTTTAAAGTTTTTACGACACATTTTTACCGATGATCACAAAATATCAGGGGGGGGGGGGCTGCAGCCCTCCTTATTAAGCCCATGGACAGCAATCCAACACTAATTTATACACCAAAATCTAGCCAATTTTCCTTCCGATTTTTGTCTATTCAGTTTTAATTGTTTATTTTGATAGCCCATGAATTTAATTTTATTATGGTAATTTTTGTTTTCATTCATCTAAAAATGAATTGTTTTTTATATATATGTATATTTATTTTATTTAAGTTTAAATGTATTTTGAAACAATGGTAACGTTATGTAAATTAAGTATCTATTTTATAATCTGCATTAAGGCTCTTTGCCAAATATGCGAAGCATTTAAAATAAATAAATATAAAAATATATACCTGAAGATATATATAAATATATTTGTTTATACTGCCTCTACCCGTGTGAGTCATTGGCAGTTCTATGTTGATATACTGCCTCTACCCGTGTGAGTCATTGGCAGTTCTATGTTGATATACTGCCTCTACCCGTGTGAGTCATTGGCAGTTCTATGTTGATATACTGCCTCTACCCGTGTGAGTCATTGGCAGTTCTATGTTGATATACTGCCTCTACCCGTGTGAGTCATTGGCAGTTCTATGTTGATATACTGCCTCTACCCGTGTGAGTCATTGGCAGTTCTATGTTGATATACTGCCTCTACCCGTGTGAGTCATTGGCAGTTCTATGTTGATATATTTCTTAGTAGAGGCCTATATCTTTGATATATTTGAATAAATTGTTTAGAACCCTTTCGTCGTCCTGTAAGACTTCAGCTAGTCTGCCTTTAATGGTGTTCACGGTTCTCGCCTGGTTGTATCCAGTAAATTCTGTAATGAAGTATATATATAAGTAGTATATATATATATATATATATATATATATATATATATATATACATATATTAACAAGGGCCCAGAGGGGCAGATACTGTAGAGGTATCAGATTCTTGACCATACGGCACACTAGGGAGATAGTGTGGTCAGTAATATGCTCCGGCCGCCTGATTTTTCCCTTTTCAGGTACCCATTAATTAATTAACCAATTAATTAAAGGCTGGGCGAGCCTAGGGACGATCTGGGACCCCAAATCCAACCCTCGAACGACAGCACTAGAAGAAAAAATCTTCAGTGCGCGCTCGGGTTTTGAACCTGGGTCCTCCAGTTCATTAGTCGAGTGCTCTACCACTGAGCTAACCTCACCATATATATATATATATATATATATATATATATATATATATATATATATATATATATATATATATATTGCAATGTATACAGGTGGGAGGGTATAGTTCGTTTAGAAGAAAACTGAGTTATTTTGGTATGACCAATTCGCATTCTTGCCAAAACCACTTCCTCCCTTCTGTTAAGCCTTTCAGAGGTGTATACATGTAAAAAAAAAAAGGTAAATATATTTGCATAATATACATATAATGTTTCTAACCCTACTTCCATCCAAAGGTTTGAAATAGTCCAAATGATCCTCTCACGTTTCCTAATCTGTGGATCAGACGCCGCGTGTAGTTGGGAATCGTGGATTAGGAAGATTTCCCAGCTAGCCACGCGCATATTCCCCTCTAGCAATTACTCAAGCACAAGCTGCTACTTAACCACGGCTCCTGGGAGAATGCTTTACGTCATTTAGCTTAACAACCCTAAGGAGCAACTCGGCTCCCATAATAACTATCTCGGTATGTAAATAGGTAGTCTTAGAGGTGACGTGAAGACAAAGCTGGGGCGTATTTAAGAAATAATTTCGAGGGGGGGCTGGACACATTTGGGGGTATGGAATTCTATCAACCTTGAACTTGGTGTAGCCTTGGTGGGCCGGTACACAGTGGACCGATTCCCATAACTAGATGGACAAAACTCAAATTACCAAATCATAAAACTAAGTAGATTATATTACTAGAGATACTTTAGATAAGGCGAATTCGCAGTATTATCTAATTGTCCTCGGTTTCTGAAGAATTAGGACCCTTGAAGTTGGGGAAAATATGCGAGAAACTGCTCAGTCTAATTTCTACATAGTTAGCGAGTATATTTGTGCAGTGCAATCAATCAGTTTCTAATTTAGTTTATTCTGATAGTATGGATACAACAATTAGGGGTATGTAGGTACTATTTATACACTTATTTTATGTAGATTAATGGAATATAAAAAAAATATGGTCTTTCAAACGAAGGTGTTTTTTTTTTTAAAGAGAAATAAAAGTTAATTTTGTGTGGGCAAAAACTTTGATATTATAAAATTGTGACCCTTTTTTCCTTCAATATATTATATTATTTGAATAGGTGGAAGGTCAACTTCATCTACCTGTGGAAGGTCTTCTGTAGGTAAGGCTGAATTTGTGTATATGTAATTAAGTTGCTCCTGAAGAGGCGTCAAGAGACGCGAAACATGTAGAGCATAAAAATAAAGCGTATAAAGTGAAGTTGCCGAGTTTTATATATGCATGACCTTCCGCCTATTCAAATAATATATTATATAATATAATATATAATATATAACTTTATTATAGCCGAAGAAGAGCAGACTGATATCTTTTTCATATGATAGTTCAAAATTTTTAGTTTCAAATACCATCAAACATTTTTTGCGATTTTTTGTACTTTTATAATTTTTTTCAATTAGCACAACATTGTTTTCTTGATTAGTCAAGAATAGAATTCTTCGATAAAAAGCACGTTTCCAGCAAACGAAGGCATACCGACCTGCTGTTTCAATTTGTGATTGAAACATTTAATAGTTGATTTTAAGAAAATTAACAGTTAATAGTTTGATAGTTATTAGTTATCAAAAATAATTAGTTTGCAACTATATATATATATATATATAATTAAAAGTAAATCACGCAGGTAGCTCTTGATCCGGGAAGGCTAGGTCAAAAACGTTTACCAGCTGTCTGTCTATATGTTTGTTCCTTATAGAAATCAGAGATGGGCATAATTTTATATATAAATAAAAATACGAATTTATTCGTACATCATATATTTGTGAATACGAATATAAATAAATTCGTACTTCATATATTTGTGAATACGAATATAAATAAATTCGTATTCATAAGTGTGAATATGAATTTATTTTTATTCACATATATTAAATATAAAAATACAAATAAAATTTTATTCGCAAATTTTTCTGCGAATAGAAATAAATTCGCAGAAAAAATTGAAAATAATCACAAAAATATTACGAAAGTTATTGAAGGTGATTTTTTTTTTTTTTTTTTTTTTTTTTTTTTTGATGGAGGTACAGATCACCTTCAATAACTTTCGTAATAACATCTTAATACGAATAAATTCATATTTTATTTGCGAATTATATTGTGAATAAATTTTTATTCACAAATTATAATGTGAATAAATTTTTATTCGTATATTTTAATGTGATTTTTTTTTTAATCACTTGATTTTTTGTAAATATTCACATTTTGTGTAATTATTTACAATTTTTTCTGCGAATTTATTTTTATTCGCAGAAAAATTGGCGAATAAAATTTTATTTTATTTTTATATTTAATATATGTGAATAAAAATAAATTCATATTCACACTTATGAATACGAATTTATTTTTATTCGTATTCACAAATATATGAAGTACGAATAAATTCGTATTTTTATTTATAAATAAAATAATGCCCATCTCTGATACAAATTTACAGTTTTTGACCAAATTTGGCACACATGTATGTCTTGATTCGTTGGGTGTTATAGGCTAGGTTAAGATTGTCTAGGGCTCGCAGTTCGGTGGTCACAGGTTCGAAACTGTGAGCCCGAACAGTTACATATTTGTGTTATTAGATTTCAATATTACTTATTTGATTTCTTATTTATTTTTGCTTTTCTACTTTTCTAGATACAGAAAGTAGGTAACAGCTAGTATATATATATATATATATATATATATATATATATATATGTATATGTATATATATACATATATAATCTATTGTAGGTTATTTTAAAATAGCAAATTTTAAAAGTGAAAAATGGACAACCGTCAAACTACAAAACAGACCGCTGGAGAATGCCGTATAAAGAACAAAAATAATTCTCCCCAGCGAAGAAACCTTAAAAATAATATATAAATATAAATATATACACACACACACACATATATATATATATATATATATATATATATATATATATATATATATATATATATATGTAATGAAAAATACCTTATAAATTATTTAAAAACTTTAGTGGGGCCATTAACTTATATATTTATATATATATATATATATATATATATATATATATATATATATATATATATATATATATATATAGACGTATAAAATTACGTAGTGGTATTGCAAAAAAAACGTTTTTTTAATTAGAACAAATTCCTTGTAGCTTTTTCAAAATTTTCATTGTTGCTTAATGAAAAATCCTTATAAATCATTTAAAAACTTTAGTGCCGCCGTTAAGTTATAGATTAGCAATATAAGTGTTAATATAGATTTACAAGCCTCTAAAAGTTGTAAAACAGCGATATAGATATTAATTAAGGATCAATTACCTATCATTAAAAACTAAAAATTATGAAAGATCAGTTAGAAGTAATGAATGAGAACAATATAAACTATAATTATTGCTATTAAGTAATGTTGTAAAAATATTAAATGAAGCAGCCTCAATTAAATTGTTCAATTCTTGTATTGTATAACTTAATGTTAGATAAACATTTCAAATTAAAATTAACAATAATAGAAAGCAACATTCCAGGTTATTAATTATCTGGCAATTTATTTGTACCTACTTAGTTTAATTACTTTAATGCGGAATTTAATATATTAATGTTTATGTTACGGATGAAATTATCATTATCGGGTGTGGTGGAATGCAGCAATTTAGGTTGCACTTATGAAAGAATTTTTGAAACATTTCTTCAAATCTTCATTGATCCTAACTAATAGATACCCAGAATGATCAATCTAATTTATATGTATTTATATATATATATATATATATATGTATACTTGGGTGTGTGTATTAACGACAGGTTCTTCGCATAACAAACGCACAACATTCCCACAACAAACGATTGGACGATTTGATGAGCAGCAAAATCGATAATTCTGAGGGGGATACTAATTCTTGGTCTTTTCTTTATATTGTAACAAAACTTAGTATACGCCGTAAGTGAAATATGTGTTGTAAAAATAAGATAAATTGGTCCATTTTCCACACACACATATATGTGAGAGAGAGAGGTTATTTCAAGCGCACAAACAACCTGCATTCTGAGGATTACAATGCAGCTTCTACGTGACGAACTTTTTGGAGCGTTTCCTCTCCCCCCCCCCCCCCCCCCAATAGGAAAGAACCCCGCTTATGGGGTTGACCTCATGATGCAATACGGAAGTAGTAACCACTAAATTTAACGTTTCAGAACCCCATAGATCAAGAAAATAACGATAAAATGGTCCGATTTTGATGAACGTTTGTACAAAAATACTTTGTCTAATTCAAAAAGATCAAGTTCAGTAACCAGCAGAATCCTCCTACCTGAACTTGGCTTAAAGGGCGAAATTCGCGCGACCAAAATCTTTGTGCTTACGGATTTTCGACTATAGACTTGCAAGTACACTTTTTATAGGTCATTTGACGTAGGACAACGAATGAAACCATCTAAAATGCGATATCTGTATGCGTTTTCGAGGAAACCGAAAAACTAGATTTTGTGTCTTGGTTTGTACTTAGGATCATGGGATTCAGTTGAAATATTTTCTGCATGTTCGAAATTTATCCAAAATAGTATGTTTAAATTTTGATTACGTTTGGAGTTGAGGAAATATTTGAAAAAATGTTTTATTAGTATACATCTTTATAATAAAAACCATATTTTAATGAGTTTTAATTTTAACTATATTTAGTTTTAGCTCAGTTTTGATTGGGTGATTGGCATGATTGACTTAAATTGGACTATATGACACACTGTAAATAAAATTCAATCCCCAGAATAACTTATCATTTTAATGGACAGATTGGAAAACTGATATGTATTTTCCTTTCAATTTTTATTTTATTTATTTCTTTTGTCTAATTTTTAACATCATTGTAAATAATGATTATGCATTATTTTTCTAGATATAGGCGTTTCCGTGTTTTTGTCTAAACGCTATTTTTTTGGCCATTTTTGAGTTATTTGTCTTTCACGCCATAGGAAAAATTTATTTTTGATGATATATTTAAAATCTGCAAAGTTTGTTACTTCAATTAATGTTTGTTTAGTTTAACATTGTAAACATGTAAATTATATAAGTTAGTTATAAATATGCATTATAACCCTCTGTAAAACTATACCTATTAGATTTAAAGCCTCATCACTATGTATGTAAAAGTATATTTACAGTGTATTTATGTAAAACCATCTAAAAAGATCTATCACCTAGCAATGTAAAAAATTATACCAGATGTAAAGCTCTTATCGCCTAAGCTGCGAAGTGTCTCAACAAATAAAATAAAAAATTCAAAAAAAACAAAAATTTATGTTGCTTATATCGCTCACTTTTCAATATTTTATTATTATACATCTTTATAATAAAAACCATATTTCAATGAGTTTTAAATATAACTCTATTTAGTTTTAGCTCAGTTTTGATCGGGTGATTTCATTTTAATGTAGAGTTATGTCCGGGTCCCTACCCTCCTCAACCATATAAAGAGTAAACGGGCAGGCCCACACCCAATGTCCGCGTGGGTGATCGCCCACTTTAGCTGCTTCAAAACAAGAAGTGATTAATTCAACTACATTAGTCGGCTAATAGTCGGCGAGGTTTTATTTTTCATTGGTGATTGGTTAATTGGTAATATCCATTCGAAAGAAAATATTTTAAATGATTAAGATTTCTTATACTTCAAAATATTTATTTATAAGAGCTTCACAACAAGATCCATGAAGCTCTTAATTTAGGAACTTAATATATGTAAATATTAGGTGAGTGAATATATTCGTATGCATGACTCACTACTTGACCAATAAGATTTCGAACCTTTCGACACTGATTTCGCTTCACTAATATATTAGTCAGCCGGAGCAGTACTGACCACACTATCTCCTTAGTGTGTCTTACGTTCAAGAATCAGATACGCCCGCCGTAATTGCTCCTCTTTGTCTTAGTGGCCTGTTACGGCGGGACTGATAGACATATATCTATACTTATAATAAAATTCTAACGGATCACCATCTGTACATGGAAGTTATATGGGGAAAAATACTACTGGAGGCCTTCATAAACACAATAGTACCCAAAACAAAGATTTTTAGAATTTTTGTCTGTTTATCTGTTCGCGCTAATCTCAGAAACGGCTTATCCGACTTAGTTTCGGTTTTCAAATATATATTGTGTAAAACTACACTTAACATTTTGTGTTTGTTTCATGTCAATTGGTTCATAAATAAAAATGTTATGCCAATGTAAAGAATCACGTCCAACATTTCATGAACTATCGTTAACACGATACAAACCAGAGTTTTTTTTTTTTTTTTTTTTTTTTGTCACGATACTTGGTATATAGTATTCCCCTAGCAAATGCTTGAACGGGTTGGTTAAACAACAAAATTTGTTCATCTGGAGGGGGGGGGTTACCCCGGACCCAAAGTAGTTTTTCTCCCATACAGGCTGCAATTATTATTCTATTGCAACGAAACTCGGTATTCGTTGTGGATTAATAGATAGATTCCTGTTTTGGAGGGCAATAAACAGGCAAGGTTATTACGCCCATGTGGATTAATAGAAAAATATATTGTAAAAATAAACTTAATCCGTTCATTAAGAGGGGGGGGGGTTCACTCTGGACCCAAATTATCAAGTTGACACTACCAGCCGTAATCTATCTATACATATCGTAAAATTCTAACGGTTTGCTATCTGTACACGGAAGGGGTATGGGAAAAAATACTATTGGGGCCTTTATCAACGCAATAGTACCCAAAACAATGATTTCTAGAATGTTTGTCTGTATGTCTGTCAGACAATCTATACACACTAGGGTTTAACAATCCCTAAACTGTCAGCGTAGTGGCTATGTCACTTTTAACAATCCTAGCTGCCTGTATGCATGATCCTCCATGGCTATACGTCTAGTATCGGGTATAGAGAAGCATTACTGTACAGTATTTTTTTTTTCTAAATACCCATACGACGGCGTTTATAATAAACCCAAAAATATATCCAATATTGCTGCTCTAAGTCACTATCATCAGTGAGGCCTACAGCAGAGATGGGCATAATTTTATTTATAAATAAAAATACGAATTTATTCATACTTCATATATTTGTGAATATAAATAAATTCGTACTTCATATATTTGTGAATACGAATATAAATAAATTCGTATTCATAAGTTTGAATACGAATCTATTTTTATTCACATATATTAAATATAAAAATACAAATAAAATTTTATCCGCAAATTTTCCTGCGAATACAAATAAATTCACAGAGAAAATTGTAAATAATCACAAAAAATGTGAATATTTAGAAAAAATCAAGTAATTACAAAAAAAAAAAAAAAAAAAAAATCACATTAAAATATACGAATACAAATTTATTCACATTATAATTTGTGAATAAAAATTTATTCACAATAAAATTCGCAAATAAATTATGAATTTATTCGTATTAAGATGATATTACGAAAGTTATTGAAGGTGATTTTTTTTTTTTTATGCGTTTAACGTCTAGCTTATTAGCGCCTAGATTTTTTTTTACCTCGAAAAAAAATCACCTTCAATAACTTTCGTAATATCATCTTAATACGAATAAATTCATAATTTATTTGCGAATTTTATTGTGAATAAATTTTTATTCACAAATTATAATGTGAATAAATTTGTATTCGAATATTTTAATGTGATTTTTTTTTGTATTTTTATATTTAATATATGTGAATAAAAATAAATTCGTATTCGCACTTATGAATACGAATTTATTAATATTCGTATTCACAAATATATGAAGTACAAATATATTTATATTCGTATTCACAAATATATAAAGTACGAACAAATTCGTATTTCTATTTATAAATAAAATTATGCCCATCTCTGGCCTACAGGATAGAATCGAAAAATTATTTGAAACTCGTTCTTGAGTGAAACCTCAGACGATTCGAAGTTTGATAACTAAAGAATCGTGACCATTAAGAATTTAGGGAATATTAAATGAGTGAATTTCAATTATCCATAATGACAGACCCTCCCAGAATTTGTAAGCAAAATAACGACCAAGTTAAAAATCCGAAGATCCCTTGAGTAGTTATTCCATTTATGGCTTATCGCTGATTTGCGATGATTGATGTCTATATAATTCGGTCGTGAGTTCCACTCCGGAGAGGTTCGACCTTAAACCGTAAGGTTGCGGTTGGATGTACAAATGGCTCCGGACGTTTCTTTAAAAATCCCGTCGAATTCATCAACGTCCTCAAATCACCAACACAGCCAATTAGCATTTGAACTAGGTTATAGGCCCATCTACCTAATTTTGATGATGAGCAAGTTTTTTTGTGTTTATAAGACCCTTTCCGACACAAATTTGACTATAAAACGCTAACAAACGGAATGCAGACTTAGACAAAACTTTGACATGCCTGATAACTTGACTGACTTACTCAGGGACGAGAGCCAACCTGTAAAAAGTCTGACTGACAGGAACTGCGTCATCTTAGCGCGGTTCCGTTTATATCCCTAGTGCTAAAAGGAATAGTGGCAGTTATTGGTGGGGTTTGATCTTTCGTGAAAATATATAAAATGAAATCACGAAAAGTAAATAGATTTAAGTCGCCTCATCAGGAAGCTGATGGCAACAACCTCTATCTTCTCATCCTTTTGATTCATGTTTTGATTTTTCACTTTAATTTTTATTAAAATTTACTTTTTTGTGTCATTTTTTTTAAATACATTTATTTTTATTTATTAATTTATTTTCTATTTATTTGTTAATCGATTGTAACCATCAAATTTAACTGAGTCTATATACTTAAATTATGTTTTGGAGTGGCATCGCTTAATTCATCACCTGCATGACCTCACAAAAAGGAATATGATGCTTTTCGCCAAAGAGGCCGAGCATCATCAATA
>OX328130.1:15122071-15192050 GCA_946811695.1 Gonocerus acuteangulatus
GTAAAAGGAAAGATATATTACTTAGATGTCATGACTTGTAAAAATAAAGCTGCAACACCTATCAAAATAAATGTGGAGCACTTTCTTAAAATAAGAGTAATTACAAGAAGTAAGGAATAAGTTTGGCTTCGGCTAAGGGGGCACCTACAATGGATCCGATTCGATCCAATAGCCACCGACTGTCGAAAGACAAACAAACACATGCATCTTGACCGATTTTGACTAAACTTGGAACACTGGGAAACTTGGTAGGTCTTGATAAGGGAAGTCTCGTAGGCTAGGCCAAAAACGTCTACCAGCTGTCTGTCTTTATGTTTGTTCCTTATACAAATCCACACCGTTTGACAATTTTAAGCAAACTTGGCACACAGGTTCATACGATGAGTGTCATAGGCTAGAAATGCCAAAATAAATTATATATCAAATAAATATTATTAAAACCTAATAACGCAAACTCGTGACTTCCAAACTGTGAGTCCTAGGCGATTTTAACGTAGCCAATCACACTCCCCGGATCAAGACCTAAATCTGTACCAAATTGGTCAAACGATTTTGACCAAAGAGTTTTAGCCAACTTAAACGCTATTACACCCAAAATAGATTATGTTTTATGAACTAAATGATCTTATTTAATTTATTTTTAAGGGTTTTATGAAATTTTTACCGATCAAATCAAAATTTCGGGGGGGGGCTGCAACCCCTCAGCCCCCCCTTATATACGCCCATGGCGATCCGAGCCGATCCAATCCGATGTCGTTTGACCGACAACGCCGAGAGCGACAGAAATTTGTCAAACAGGTAGGGCTCGAAACGGGGAGTGCCATAAGCTAGATGAAAAACGTCTACCAGCTGTCTCTCTGTCTGTATGTTTGTTCCTTAGGTTGCACCTACATTGGCCCCGACCCAACCCCCTGAAATTTTTATTTTAACGGAAAATATGTGTCATAAAAACCTTAAAAATAAATTAAATAAGACCGCTTAGTTAAATAAAAAAGCGTTCTTGATTGTAATATCGTGTCAAGACACAAAATGAACAACTGAGGCGCAGAGTAGCGCTGCCATACGTCCGAGGGATAAGTGAGAAGATAGGCAGACTGCTAATCGAGGAGTAGACGTCGCTTTCCGACCTCTAGATAAGGTGACTGGCTCGGATCGGCAAAAGACAAACAGAGACTGCAAGACAAAGGTGTGTATCTTCTTCCGTGTGACTGTGGGACAGTCTACGTAGGACAGAATGGGAAGAATGTAGCCACTAGAATAGGCCATTACATATTACAATGCCAATAAATATGGAAGCACAAAATTTATTTACAGTGTAATTTATCTTATTCAATTCATTCGAATATTGTCTATTCTAAGTATTAAATCAATTAATCTAATTGTTGAATTAAGATAAGTTTACGTTTTATGAAGATGTGTCAGTCAAATTAGGATTTGAATGTCCAATTGCAATCGTATCACTGCTGATATTAAGTGAAGATAGAATATTATTTTAGTGAGTATAACTTCTTTACATGTAATTTAGTAAAGAAGGGAAACCAAAAAAAAAATCTGACTGTACGATGCTGTTATAAACTTTGTTAGCTTTCATTTAAAAATGAATTCCATGCCCTTGGGTACGCTTTGCTTAAGTAGCATTCGTACCAGGATATTTTTAGCGCGGTTCCTCCCTCCCCCATAGGGAGGAACCCCGCTTATAAGGTTGATACAATGAAACAATCCGGAAGTGCCGACTAGAAAAGTTCGCGTTTCAGAACCCCTAGAGACCGAAAATAACGGTGGTTAAAATTTGTATATATATATATATATATATATATATATATATATATATATATATATATATATGTATATATTTATTTATATATATATATATATATATTTGTCTGTTCGCGGATTTCTGGCTTCCCTGATGGTCCGATTTTGATGAAATTTCGTACAAAAATCTGTCGTCCAATTTGAAAGGTCAAGTTTGTTAACCAGCAAAATCCGCCCACTGGAAGATGGCGTTTGGGGCGAAATTCGCGCAAAAAAAATCGTAACGCTTACGTTTTTGAGTTCATAAGCTTGTAAGTACTCGTTTTATAGGCTTCTTTGGCTAGTAAAACGAATGAAACCATTTTCAAGGCGATAGCTTTAACCGTTTTTGAGAAAATTGGAAAAATACTTTTTGAATACCGTTTTTGGTTTGGGTACTTAGAATCATGGGATTCAGTTGAAACATTTTCTGCATGTTTTACTATCATTAAAACTAATATGTTGAAATTTTGGTTACGTTTGGAGTTAAGGAAGGGTTAGAATAAAATATTTTATTAACAGACATAAAAAGTTTTGGTAACTCTGTATATTTTCCTTAATATCTCGAAAAAGGTTGAGAATCGTGGCAAACGAAACAATACCATTAGAAACCTTACTAAATGCTCTACAAAAAAGGTTCTGATGAAAGTTTTGATTAGGCGATGTCAATCGGAGAAATAAGTGCTTAAAACATTAAAGTAATGGATTTTGCTTATTCGAACTGTTCTTTTTGTCTGTTTTTATTCCTTGTTATTTTTTAATTGCTTATATTTGGATAATGTATTTTACAATAAAACAGATTAGGCAAAATAAGAAAAACAATTCATTGTTAGAAACATAGCTTGCCAAGAGAAAAAGATTCGATGACGTCTTTTGAATATTTTCAATTGCCTTTATGCTGTTGGTTTTTTTATTTTATTTTTTAATTGATTTTATCTGTAGAATTATTACTATAGTAAAAGAACACAGGAATATGTGAAAATTTTTGATATTTTCCAATTCATTGAAACGTATGAAATGAAGTATCGCTAGAAGAGGTTTCTAGGGTCTTGCGGACCCGACCCTAACCCCAGGTATAGCCATAAAACCCTTTGAACAAAGGCCGAGGAAAATATTATCTGTTTCTATTCTATGCTTTTCAAATGAGAATAAGGATATGAACAAGAACCGGGGTCTCCCGTGGTCTAATGGCTAGCGCCTTGGATTCATAAGCGGGAGATGGTGGGTTCGATTCCCAACCTCCGGCAGGAATTTTATCATCCCACGGCTCGCTGGTAAAATTCCTCGCTAAACCCTAGATGTCGGCGCTAATGACCTAGATGTAGATGAGCCGTAAAAAAAAAAAAAAAAAGAAAAGAAAAAAAAGAACTGGAACCGCGCTAAGATGACGCAGTTCCTGCGAGTCGGACTTTTTTGTTGTTGTTTTTTTCCCCGACTGTGCACCGGGTGACCCTTATTAAGAATTGCTGCTATCTTAGCGTTGCTTTTGCTTAACATTAGAAAGAGAATTGATAATGAGCTGTTATTATCTGAGAACTATTACGAGTTAATTGCTTTATTGAACACCATCATAGATCAGATCTAACCGGCGGGTTCTTCCGCTATTTTCCCGGCGTGTATGAAACATCTCACATTCCTCTGATATCACATCCTCCGAAAATTGCACTGATTATCAGAATCATTATCCTTGCGTTCTATTGCTCGAAGTGTGCGTACTAGATCGCCGGGAGGAGCACCCGATGTTGCAAACTAGTTGCACAGGTGGAAGTGTGCGTGATTGGGGTGTGGAAACCTCTGACCCCCTTCACTCCAATATTTGGTCTTGGAGTGGAATCACTCCCCCCTAGTTCTTGCGTCCATCGGGCATGCGGCTTCCTCTCCCACGAGCCTGCAATATTTCAGCGATTCGTTGCAAGTCCATCTTTGTTTTTTTCCCGTTCTTACGCGGTTCGTCTAGATCCAGCCGCAATACCTAAGAGCGTATGACGTAAGGAAATCATGTCTTCGGTTTTTGCAAGTAGATGGTCTGGTCGGCTTTACTAATTGCAGGGAACCAGGAAATTTGACACAGTGAATTAGATGAAAGGGAAAAGTTAGATTTTGTGGGATTTTTATAAATAGGTTTTTTTTTTGTTATTTCTAAAGGAATTTGCAATTGAGATGCACATGTATAGATAAGTCATTGATAAAACAACGGAGCTCCAGCTATAGAAGCTTCCGGAGAGAATAAGTAGTCCTTACAAGACTTCGAATTGGACATACATTGTTAATTCACTCTCACAAAACAGGGCATATCACAATGTACAGAATGCAATAACACATCGACTGTAAAATACTCACTAACAGACTGCAAAAAACGAGAAAACATCAACATACCACATGTATAAACTAGGGATCGAAACAGTTATTTTTTTATCGAAAAAGTTAAAATTTAACTGTTAAAAAACTTTTATTTTATCAGTTAAATAATAACCTTATATTTAAAAGTTTTAAGAGTAAAAGTTATTTAGGAACTTCTTAAATTAAGTACTTGAAAATAAAAGTTAATATAATACTTTTATTTTTTTCAATGAGAAATAAAAATTTTCAGTATTTTAATCAAGAATCTGTGAAAAAACCCAAGTTACCTACCTCGGCCTTACCCTTGACAAACGACTTACCTGGAGCCAATACATACAAAAGAAAAGACAGGAAACAAACAGACGTTTTAGACTACTAACTAGGCTACTAGATTCTCGCTCCAAACTATCATTACAGAACAAGAGACGGATATATACTGCAATACTTCAACCCACCTGGACGTATGGCTTGGAAGTTTGGGGGTGTGCCAAGCGATCCAATATCATCAGAATCCAATCTCTCCAATCCAAAATACTCCGTAAAATAGTCAATGCTCCGTTCTATGTTTCAAACTTCACTATCCATAACGACCTAGAAATCCCCTTCGTCCAAACCCTGTCCAAAACCCGATACCTTAACTTCCACTCCCGCTTGCCTGGTCACGACAATCCTCTAATCAATAACTTATCTTCATCCACCATTCCCGGTAACCCTCACCGTCGCCTTAAGCGCAAATGGCCAAGAGATCTACTGTAAAATGTAAATTTATTGTAAATAGTCACACATAAACAAGTTGTAAACATCTGTTAACACTTCATGCTAATAGGTTTTGGCCAATGGGCTTTTTTTCCCCTATTGATAAATCATGACTTTAATTCATAAACAAACGAATTATAAAAAATACTGTATGTATTGTATAATTGACAAATAAAGATATATATAATAAACAAAAAAAAAAAAAAAAAAAAAATCAATAATTTTAGGGTTTCGTTGGTTTACAATACCTGGAATACTGGAATGAAAGAAAAGAAATACACTCTACCATACCTATATTAACTAGGACTTATCCTACACCCCCAGCCCAGCTAGTTAAGTATATATTAAATGATTATAGATATAATCTAAATCCCACAAAATTACAAGATAAATCATTATTGAAATTTAATTAAATCTTCAAAATAAGTGAAATTATCTTTGTTTAAAAATTCGTTTTGTTTATTTACTAAAATATATTTGTTAATACAAAAAAATAAACATTACTAGCTTTAATTTATTCCTTTAGAATTCTTCCTATTAAGTATTTTAATAACAATTACTTTATAACTCTTATCAAAAATGACAATAAAAGTAAAAGTTTAAAGAATAAATTTTTAAAATATAAGTTAATTTTTGACCCCTGGAATAAACTCTTGACAGATAATAGCTCACATAAGAATATCAACTTTTTAAGAAATAATAAACATGTAAGAAGAAATATAGAAAAATGTAATATTTTAATACGCTTAAATTTTAATTGTACAAAACTGAGGAGGCCTGGTGGCCGTAAGCGTCAAGGCGTGAGCACTTAACACTCCTTGCCAAAGGTCGTGGGTTCGATTCCCATGAGGGGTGGTGGCTTTTCTTTAGAAAAAAGAAAAGGTATCAGCCCTCTCCTGGCTAGAAAAGGGTGGTAACCTCTAGATAACCCGTCCCAAAATTCGTAGTTAATAATAAATGGACGTTAAAATTTAATAAATAAATACAAAACTGAGCAAAATAACAGTATTTTTGAGCTATTGGAAATAATTGATTAAACATTCCAGTTTCTTGTTTTTAATTTTATAGTTTGCCTTTTATGTTTGATCTTTTTTTTATTTATTTATTTTTGTTTCACAGTTAAATGTTTAATTTATTAATTTTATAGATATTTCATTTTTCTTGGACCTTACATGTTCATCTAGCAAATCGCTCAGTTGTGGGTTCTAAAACTATATAAATTTGGAGTAAACAGTACTGCTTAGATTGCTTGAAATGCATAAATAAGGAAGCATATTGCTTTGAACTGCTTCGAAGCAATAAAGCCAATCCTCAATGAAAGTATAAATGCATTAATATCAAGGATTCGAAAGGATTTAATTTTACGGCGCGATTCTTTTGAAATTATCCAAGAATATTTTACAATTAATATTATTTTTTTGTATTAATTGGTAATTACCTCTTAGGATTGGAGGTATAATTGGCGAGTCGTGAACATCGTCAATTATCCGTCTGCTTGTCGGCTCTATAAACCTTTTTCTCCAGAAAATACTATCCGAACCTATTATTTGGTTTGATTTTTTACCGCGGAAACCTATCATTAGGCCCACTAAGAGAACCCTCTCGGTGAAATGTGTAATTAAATCCGATATTCTACTAACGCTTGTAATTTTTGTAGTAAGAAAATGTATGTTATTATTACCGAATAACCATCTTCATTAAGAAGGATTAAAGTTTAATTCACAACAAGTTACTTCCTGATAAAAGAAAGTATTTTATGAGTTTAGAATAAATAAGTATTACAAGAAAATAAAGGAATAATTTGTTTAAAACGGCATTAATTTCCAAATCAGCACGTTTTATTTTTCAACCTTATAGCGCAATACGGAAATTCACGTTTCATTAAATATTTTATGTATTTATTTATTTTTTAATGCTACAAGGCGATAAAACAATTAAATCGTTATTTTTAAGAAGAATAACAAGAACGAAAAATCAGTGGTAATGAATACAGAAGTTGTAAAGTGTGTGAGTACAGTTTGTGTTAATATTTAGTTTTACATAGCTGTTACCCGGCGTGCCATGTCACTTGATTCTGCTTTTTGCATCTGGAAAATAAAAAATAAATTAGAAACCACATAAGTAATATTAAAATCTAATAACGCAAATCTGTAACTATTTGGGTTTATAGTATTGAGTTTATAGTATTGGGTTTATAGTATTGGGTTTATAGTATTGGGTTTATAGTATTTGGGTTTATAGTATCGAACCCGTGATCTCCGAATTGTGAGTTATAGATGATTTTAACCTAGCCTATGACTCTCCCCGACTCAAGAACTACACGTGTGTCAAGTTTGATCAAAATTGGTCGAACTATGTGGATTTGTATAAGGAACAAACATACAGACAGACAGCTGGTAGACGTTTTTGGCCTAGCCTATGACACTCATCGTATGAAGACTTACCTGTTCCACGTTTAGTCTAAATCGGTCAAACGGCGTAAATTTGTGTAACGAACAAAAATACAGACAGACAGTAAATGAATGTACAAATCTTAATAGCATATAATATTCAATTTCTGATATAAACCATGAATAATTAATTATTCATTGCTGTATAGTCGTCATATTCTGTCTTTCAAGTAATTGTATGTCTTGACTATATATTGGCACTCATTGGAGCCAAAGTTAAAGGGGTGTTACATGTTTCAAAGGAGTTAAAGGGGTGTTACATGTTTCAAAGGAGTTAAGGGGGGTTACATTATTCATAGGAGTTAAAGGGGTGTTACATGTTTCAAAGGAGTTAATGGGGTGTCGCCGCAAATTGCCGGAATTTGCTGAAAAAAATACCATTTGGCATTATTTTAGGAGTATATTGACTTATTTAATACGTCATCAGATCTTGTCTAAACTTGCTATTTATTAGATTTTTTTTTTCTGTTAATACCTACGCGCCTTTGTTGACATTTTATTAATCCCAAAGCAAATGCTCGCCACTTTAAAAAAAAAAATTGAAATTTTTGGGATGTTATGTATTCTTCCTGCTTGAAATTCTCATCATTAAACTAACGGTAAAACTGAAGGAGAGTGTCCTCAGCACCGATTTTCTTCAAAGTTTGCACTATAACGTATTTTGATGCACTAAACACGAATCCGTTGAAAAAAAAAGTTGCTCGCAACTAGGAAAGAAGTTATTTAAAAAAAAAAAAGTTCACTGTTATGAAGGTTAGGGAAGACTGCCTTGGACGACTTTTGGGCCATAGAAATCTTTTCATTTCTGCGAGTTGGATTGACTAGGGGTTTTGATGTTTTCTTGAGCGAGCGGAGCGAGCGGAAACGCATAGCACGTATGCCCAAAAGCGACAGTTTACGACCAAGTCAGCTACCACAGGTGAGTCTAAATTTCAATTACACTTCGTCATTAAGGACTATTGCGCAGGCGCGTGTTTACATATAAGCTGTTTACCCCGTCTTTTATAACCTCCATAACAGTGAACTTTAGTGATTAATAACTTCTTTCCTAGTTGCGAGCAACTTTTTTTTTCAACGGATTCGTGTTTAGTGCATCAAAATACGTTATAGTGCAAATTTTGAAGAAAATCGGTGCTGAGGACAACCTCCTTCAGTACTACCAAACTAACTAAATCGATTTCTTTTAATTTTTACTAGAAGATATATTTTGTTTATAGTTTTATTTTTGCGTTTGTGAAATAAATAAAGAGATACATAATATGTACGCACACATTTAAAAGTCATCCTACCAGTTATATCGAAACTGGTGAAATTTCCGATCATGTAGTTGAATACAGTATTGGATTTTCTTGAAATGAAACAATTGTTCGCTTGACAGCATAACAAGTTTAAGTCATCTTTGGCACTCAGAGTAACATCAAAAACGCATAAAGTTGATTTATTGGGTGTACAGACATACAATACAACCTTAATACCCTACAATACACGCAGATCTCCGTGCAAAGACACTTTGCATAATAATAAGAACATAAATTTTGCCTTCCGATGACAATCTTTACGACGCTCTTCCACCAATTTGCTGCAAGGAGGTCACCACTCAGCAATATCACGTCTCAGCAATGTTAGCACGAAGCAATGTTACCACTCAACATATCCATAACTGGGCTTTATACGTCCTAAGAATTTATCGGCTAGTTTAGCTGTCAGGTCGGAAATAGTGCAATCCTTCATAACTGGTTCAAGCGAATGCTATTTGTATTTATATGGCCTGAGTCATAGATATAAAACATTAACTATCTTAAAAATACCTATTTTTTATGAGAAAAAATATATCACTTCAGAGAAGAAGAGTAATTTGTCAAATGGGGATAAACGTATTAAGTCAAAAGGATCAGAATCACCGGGAAGCGCAGTGGGGCCGAACGACTTTTCCTGTTTCCAAAAAAAACCTACAGCCTCCAAATCCTAGCCGATTTCAATATTTTTTTTTTTAAAATGAAAGCTAATAAAATTTAGAACAACATTCTTCAATAGAAAGTAGCTATTGAGGTTGCACTCATGACGGAATTTTTGAAAAATTTCTTCAAACTTTTATCGATCCTACCTAGTAGACACCGAAAATGACCCCCGTTAAAATTTATATATATCTATATATATATATATATATATATATATATATATATATAAATATATAAATATGTATATATATATATATATATATATATATATATATATATATATATATATAACACGATAGCGGCCAGAGTTTTTGTTTTTACGTCACAAAACTTAGTATATAGCATTGAATTAGCAAACGATTGAACGATTTCGTTAACCACCAAAGTCGGTCCACCGGAAGGGGGGGTTTACCCCGAACCCAAAACACTAATTTGACCATGTCAGCCGTAATATTTCTTATATTTCAACGAAACTTGGTATTCGTAGTGGTAATATAGAGAGAAAAGTGAGATATAAAAATGATCTAAATCGGTTCATTAGAAGGGGGGGTTTACTTCGGACCCACAATACCAATTCGCCACGTCGCATTTCGTGATTTGTGTTATATTTCGACGAAACTTGGTGTTTGTAGTGGTAATCTACAGGTAAAAATGTGTTGTAAAAATAAACTAAATCGGTTCATTAGGAGGGGGGGGGGGTTACTCCGGACCCAAATTACTAATATACTCATACCGGTCGTAATTTCTGATGTATTGTAACGAAACGCGGTATACGTCGTGGGTAGCTCATAGGAAAGAAGTGTTGTAAAAATGAGCTAAATCGGTCAATCGGAAAGGGGGGTTTACTGTGTAATATATTTCAATAGAATAGCCCGCCAGACGTAGGTTCCCAAGGCCGCCGAAAGGAGCGCTATCTCCCACTAGAGGGACTGTATCCTGTTCCTGCGTCAGATCAAAATACGAAAATATGAAGTTTTTTGTATTTATTAAGTAGTGTAGTAAGTACCATGTGTAAACATAACTCTGGAAGCAAATTAATAATTGAACAGTTACTCATTACAAAATTAAAAGAGAACTATTCATGTTTTTATTTTATTTAAATTCTGAGGAAAGTATTTAGTTATGCAGCTCCTGCGTGACGGACTTTTTGTTTTTTGTTTCCCCTGTTTATAAAATTACGTGTAAATAACTCACAAATTTTAACTATTGAACTCAAAATAATATTAATTTTTCATCAAGCTTAATATCAGCACTGATGTCGTTGAAATTAAACATTCAAATCCTGATTAGACTTGGAAAAAATCAGACTGACAGCTTCAAAACGTAAATTTGTCTTAATTCACCAATGGGATTAATTGAAATAATATGATTTTTGAATGATTTGAAAATAGATTTTGATTTTTTCCAAGTGTAATCAGGTTTTGAATATTTAAATTCAACGCTATTAGTGCTGATATTAAGTTAGATGAAAAATATAATACTATTTTATGTTCAGTTGTTAAACTCTGTGAATTATTTACACGTAATTTAATAAACAGGGGATACAAAAAAAAAATCTGGCCAGACAAAGTTGTTATAAATTTTATTAGCTTTTATTTTAAAAAAATTCATTAAAATTGGTTAAGATTTGGAGGCTGTAGCCTTTTTTGAAACACGAAAAGTCGTTTCGCCACAGAGCGGCGCCTAAAAATTATGGTAGATTACTTTTCTTCATATCTTTATTTTTAGAAACATTAACCCAGCTGGCATTTATACCACTTTTCCCCTTTTTATGAGAGCAAGAGTCTGGAACTCCAAATCTAAGCCTCGAACGGCGATACGAGAAGATAAAATGTTTAGTGGGCGACCGAGTTGATAAGTTTTTCCTATCAACTTTATATTTTGTAAAAAAAATCATTCAAAGTTGTGAAAAATGGTCATTTTACAGCATTTTTGCATGTTTCTTTTGTTAAAAGTATATTTTTTTTACAAAAACCAACTTCATATTCGCATTCTACACCCAAAAAAGCATTAAAAATTATAGAAACCAGAACGCCAAAAAAATGTCTGTAAACAGAGCAAATTTTAAGATTCATTATGATAAAAAAACAACTTAAATGCCCTATATTTTAAAAAACTTGACATGTAGGGAAAAAAAACTAATGTCAGATTGGGATTCAGCACATCCGAAAACCCCCAAAATGGTGGTTCACTTCCGTGTTACTTCCAAAAAGTTATAATTTGTTGACTTGTGTAATTTTTACAATTTAAGGGGAGCAACTCCTGCCACTTTCTTCAAGAACGTTTGGCTACGTTGTGTTGATGTCGATTTGTTTAAGGACAGTCTTAATTAATGGCCATCTTGATGAGAAATGCGCTTAGTTGTGCAGCTCCTACGTGAAGGCCGTTTGTATTGGTAATATACTTGTTTATATTTTCTCTCACAGAAACGTTTTATTGGTTGTTTATATGGGTCTTGTTCCCAAAGGATACCCCATGAGACCCCAAGAAGCACCTGTTGCGCTTATCTGTGAGAAAGGGAGCACATGAAGAGGCTTGTGGGAGAGGAGAGAATGCAGTTCATTTTCTCTATTACGAAGAGCGATGGGTCCTATGGATAAGAGAGGACTGATAAGGCGTGGGCTAAGTGACTGGGCTGCTGTTACGCCAGGAACATCCTCGTTCGGTAGAAAGGTTGCGCGGGTCTGCGCTGTCAGCTAGTGATGAAGCAATTAAAGGGTTAACTCTAGCGTGTATCTTTCCCTGGACGTTTGTTACATCTGCCAGCAATAAAAACATTAAAACACATTGGTCTCGTTACTCATATACATGGAATCAATGATGATCACAAGATGGTGTTTTGTAAACAATTCAAGCAGACATGAAACGGATTGTAAGGACTCGCGTATTCAATCTTGAAGGTCGAATGGTCACATAATAACAAACTTCAGTAGATAAAGCCAGTTATAAAATATAGAATCGTCAGAAACACCTGCTATCGGAGGGAGAAAGTAGTTTTTAAAAGATTTCGAATTAGACATACGCACCAAACACTCTACCAGAGTAGGGCATTTTTCAATAATATTTTTATTCAATAATAATTTAAATTTTGTATTAAATTTAAATTTATTCATTCATTAACTTATTCATCCACAATTTTTTTATTCTATGAATAACAGGGTGGCCTCATTATTAAATAAATTTTTATTGAATACGAATTTATTCATTTATTCAGTATGTTAGACTATTTATTTATTTTTTATTTAATGGATAATTAATTATTTTTCTTCTTCATTAATTATTTCTATTTATTTGAAATAGTGTGATTCCTTGACATTTTTTAATGAACAATTACACAGGCACACAAAATAAAAAAGTGGTATTTTTCAAAGACGCCATACGTATATTCTTATTTATTTCGACACGTTGAATCCGATTCCGGAGTCCGTTTCACCTCATCACTTCAGGTTTAAGAGCATTTGAAAGTCAAATGTCGTATGAAGTTGTTAAAAAGGAAATAACTAGAGATTCCATGGTTTTAATGGTAAAATCGAGCTCATTTCAAGGACAAATATGTCTATTTTTCAAAAAACGAATCTGCAGTCAGTAATTAATTTTTGGAAAATAGACATATTTGTCCTTGAAATGAGCTTGATTTCGCAAAATAGACATATTTGTTCTTGAAATGAGCTTGATTTTGCACCTATGGGGCGAAACCGACCTCGAATCCAAATTTAGTGATCCCATTTCAAGGACAAATATGTCTATTTTGCAAAATCAAGGTCATTTCAAGGACAAATAAATGTATTTTTCAAAAAATAAATCTGCAGTCAGTAATTAATTTTTGCTCTTATTCTCGACGTGCTGGAGTGAGACGGACTCCAGATTCGAACTCAGCGTGTCGAAGTACATAAGAATATATGTATGGTGTCTTCGGAAAATACCACTTTTTTTTTATTTTGTGTGCCTGTGTAATTGTTCATTAAAAAATTAATTGTTCAATTATTAATAATTGTTGAACATTAATTATTATTAATTAATTAGTAATTATTAATGCAGTCAACTCAAATATCAAAGGTTTGGACATTGGCCCTTTTAGTTCCAAGGTAGACATTTATTGAGTTATATTTGTTGATGCATTGCAAATGTTATTGTTTAGCTTTTCATAAGTGGTATTTATTGATCCACTATAAGTGTTACCTGTTTGAAGGGTAACGCCGTACCCTAGTGCGCTATATGCGAAGTGAACGGTACTCCAAGATGGCTTTTATAGCGACACTCCGGTCCGTCCTTGAACTAGATTCCCTGTTCATCTCTATTATCCTCCGCCTCCTCCCACATCATCCCTCCAGGTGGTGATGTCATGGATTTGCATGGGCCACAAGCTGATCCTTGTGCAACCCCTTGACTTCTCTGTCTTCGGCTTCCGAGCGTGACTCCGACTGGGCGAGAACCGGTTTCGCTCTCTTCTAATGTAATTCAGATTGAACTTTTTAAAAACGTTACTCTTGAATGTTTAGGTTAATATGAAACACCTTTACCGGCTTTGAAGAACCGCCGGGATGAGCAGAATTAAATCTTCCAAAATGCCGGAAGACTTCTGGTAATTGCATCCTGGTGAAACCGCTCCAGCTACTGACGAAACAGTTCTAAAAATTTACCAGAATTTAACATTCCGGAAATTTAGAGATGACTATTTGCACTGAAGGCTCCAGAAGAGATAAGTTCAATTGTATGAAAATACTAACGTACTTCGATTTCGAAGAGCACCAACGTCCGTCCCGAAGGAGCGGCATAGCAAGATGACTAGCTCAAACCAAATTGCTAAGGAATGAGCTGAAACTAACAGCTAAATAAATCAATCATTGCCAAAATTCTTGGCCATAATGCAGACACTGTATGCAATTTAAAGAATTTTATTTGGGAGATAGGATTAATTAGCAGAATATTTTTTTTATTTATTTATTTGAAATCTGTACAAAATATAAAGTGTACAATGATCAAGTGTGTTGATACAGATATTGATATGTACTTATGATCAAAACGGACAAAATTAAAATAAAATAAAATAAGTACAAAATTTGGAAGAAGCCAACCATTGTTGGCACTTCACTTGTTATTTAACTAAATATTTCAATGATTCCAGAGGGATCAAGCAAGTAACTTATCTCGGGGCCACTGTCTCTTAAGCCGCCTGGGAGGATTGTCCGGGTGGGATTGTGAAGATAAGGATTGACCTTCAGGATTAGGATGGTGAGAAAATATTGAGTGGATCGTTTGGAAACGGGTTTTAGCGAGGTCAAGGACAAATGGGATGTTGAGGACATTTTTTTTTTTTTTTTTTGGTGCATCTACTGCTGAGGTCATTAGCACCATACAAAATTGTTTCATTTTTTAACATTTTTTAACATATGAACTTTTCCTAGGCATTTAACAAAATATAAACCTAGATTAGATAAGAATTAATCCTAAATCTAATGCTAAAGATACTATATACAAAATGCGTTAGTTCCTCTTGAACATATATCGGAACTAGCATTAAACCTAAATGTAATCCTAAAATGACTATTTACATATTTACATAAATATATAAAATCACAAGCACACAGAATACACATTCATACAAAATCACACACATAATAAATAATATCACTCTGTACATCCATTCCCACATTACTCACACTCACCCAATAAATACATGCTCTCTTAAAAAATAATTACATTTAAACAGTTTATACACTTTTAGGTTATCTAAATAATAGTTAACTTTTCAACTATATCATATTATAAAGCTTCAGGTCTTTTAAGTATTCCATTAGTTTTTTCACGGAGGCTTCTTTTTTCGACAAAAGTTCCTTAAGGGCATTTGGGAGTTGATGTCGCTTCCTAGCATCTTTCAATTCTGGACAGTCCAATAAGATATGCCTAACCACGAGAATGCTGCCACATTTCTCACATTGTGGTCGGCGTCTTCCCACCAGATGATGCCCATGCGTGAGGCGGGTATGACCGATACGTAATCGGGTCATTATCACGTCCTCACGCCTGTGCGTACTAGCAGTTAGACTCCCAGTCATGACAGAATCCTCGATGTTCTTCAGGAATAAATCTTTATCGCGGTATTCTTCCTGCCACTTTTTTTTAACGAGATTTCTTATAAATAGCTTTTGGTCATCGATATGAACTGGAGAGGCAGGGTCAGCTGCTATAGATGTTGCCTGCCTCGCCAGCTCATCAGCTATATCATTTCCTTTAATGTTCACATGGCCTGTAACCCAAAGAAATGTTACTGTGCTTCCTCTACAGGTAAGATTACGTAATAATATTAATATTTCCAACAATAAAGAATCTTGGCCAAGTTGTAGATGCGCCGTAAAAAAAAAAATAAATAAATAAATAAAGAATCTTTGGTAAATTTATTTTTAATTGCTACAAGAGAACTATGGGAATCAGTGCACAATACTATATTTTCTTCCATTAAGTATTAGCACTTTTCAAGAGATATTTTTATTGCTAGTAGTTCCGCATGGAAGACATTAGTATGATCATGAACGGGAATTGCAAATTTCGTTTGATTGTCCATGAATATTCCACAGCCAGTTCCTGTTGCCGTTTTAGAGCCATCCGTAAAAATTATGATGTGTTCTGTATACTGCTGCAGCCTTTCAAGAAACATCTTTCTGTAAATCGAAGGAGCAGTGTCGTGTTTCCCAAACCGAGTCAATGACAGATCTATTTTCAGGTCTGGGAGCATCCAAGGGCTTACCGTAGGTGTTCGAATGCACATTGGGTACACCCAGGATCCATTATATGTACATAAGGTTTCATGTGCTCTCACCACTAACGGCCTGGTTACAGAGCGCCTGAAGCTAAATTCGTCCGATATAGTGTTATCATTCATGATTTCTTGCATAAAATGAGAGCTCTTTGCTATTAATGATGAAGTGTAAGAGAGCATCATCAGATTTCTTCTATGCTCCGGTGGCAAGTGTCCCGCCTCCACATAGATAGAATCTAATGGACTCGTGCGAAAGGCTCTAATCGCAAGTCGCAGCCCTGCATTATACAACCTATCAAGCTGCTTGAGCCACGACTTGCGAGCGGAGCCGTATATAGCACATCCATAATCGATTCTGGACCTAATTAGAGCATCGAATATTTTTAAAAGAATGGTTTTCTCTGCACCCCACTGCAACCTTGACAAGGATTTTAGGACATTTAAAGAGGATTCACAACGCTGAGTAATATGATTGAAGTGGAGTTTCCATCTTAGTTTTTTATCCATTATCAGACCCAAAAATAGATGTGACTCTTTGAAGTTGATCTCACAATCACCCAACGCTAGACGTGGATGATTGTGACGTCTACGGAGTCTACAGAAGTGTAGAGCCACAGTTTTCTCCAACGAAAAAGTGAACCCACGCCTCCTAGCAGCGGCGTATACTACGTCTATTGCTTCCTGCAATCCCTGGGCCTCGACATCTTCTGCTGGGTGTGTCGCAAAAAGAGCAAGATCATCAGCGTAAAGTGATCTGCCAATTTCCACACTTACATCGTCAGCTATGCCATTTATTGCAACAAGAAACAGGGTGACACTGAGGATCAATCCTTGTGGGACTCCGGTTTCTTGTACTTTCATGGAGGACAGAGCGCTGCCAATTCTTACTCTGAAGGTCCTTACAGAAAGGAAGTTCCTCAAGAAAAGAGGCAGTCTACCCTTGAACCCCCATTCATGCAAACGCCGGAGTATATCATATCGCCATGCTCTGTCATACGCCTGTTTCATGTCGAAAAAAACGGCTGTAATATGCTGATGATGGAAGAATGCCTTCTAAATATTGTGCTCAAATAGTGCTAGTTGGTCTTGAGTGGAGTATCCTTTTCTAAATCCAGCCTGGTACTTCGAAATAAGACCATTTTTCTCCAATTCGTGAACTAACCGGTAATTTACCATAGCCTCCAGGAGCTTCCCCATACAACACAGAAGCGAGATAGGTCTATAGCTTCCCGGATTCAAAGGGTCTTTACCGGGTTTCAAGATTGGGACAATAATCGATTCTTTCCAGGTGGAGGGGAATACCCCATTGGTCCAAAACCGATTATACACCTCAAGAATCTTAGTTTTTCCTTCATCTGGAAGTTTTGAAACATTTCATAAGGCATTCAATCGCACCCAGAAGATGTTTTCTGTGATGCAGCCTGGAGGGCCCTGTTCAATTCGTCCATTTTAAAGAAAGTGTTATAATCGAGAGGCGTCGTCCGAAATTCCGAAGTCAAGAGGAATAGATTCCTCCGTGGCTCTAATTATCTGGAATCCCTCAGTATAAAGCTCCAGGCCAAGTGCGGAGAAGAAATAATTAGCAAATACATCAGCGACAGCTTGTGCGTCGCTAATGTAGTTGCCATCACTTAGCAGAATAGGGGTTTGGATTTTTGATGTCCTTCCTCCTATCGCTCTTACCTTTCTCCAGACCTCGGACGAAGACGCATCTTTTGTCATAGTGCTAACATAAGAAGCCCAGGACTCTCTCTTTTTCTTAATTTTTAACCTGCGCTCGCAGGCTCGAGCTTTCTTGATGCTATCATGTTTACTTCAGAAGGATATCTTTTGAAACGATAAAAAGGCTTTCTTTTTAGATTTGTTGGCTTCCCTACATTCCTCATCCCACCAAGGTACTGGGATTTTCCTTGAATAAGATGAGGTAAGAGGGATTGCCTTCCGTGCTGCGTTACTTATGGACCTTGATAGCATTTCCAGTGCCTCGTCTACTGAGTCTGCCGAGTCAGGTGCAACAAACGACTCCCTAAACCTATCCCAATTAGCTTATTTAATATTCCATTTGATTGGTATCATATATTCGCTGTACCTACCCGCAAGGGCTACTAAAATGTAGATCAACCAGAATATTCCATGATAGGTGCCTTGTGACAGAGGTGCTCACGACCGTTAGGTCTATGGCATCCAGAGACCCTGATGATTCACAAAAATGAGTCGGCGCCCCATCATTAAGAATCAGAAGGTCCATCTCCTCAAGCATCTCAAAGAGCAGACGACCCTGAGGAGTAGACCTCCTGGAACCCCAGGCTACATGGTGAGTGTTAAAATCGCCAAACACTATCAGAGGTCGAGGTAATTGTTCAATCATATGCTTTACATCCCTAACCTCATAACCTCTGCCATCCGGGAGGTACAACGAACATATAGTTGCTTCTACGGGGGTCCTCAGCCGCACAGCGACTGCTTGAAGCGGTGTAACTAATCTAACAACCTGAGCTCCAAGGTTCTCCAAGGTATACAAAGCCACTCCTCCATGGCTTCGTCCACCCGGGAGGACCCTGGGCTCTTTGTGAACGCAGTTGTACCCTGCCAAAGGCCTGGCACAACCTTCAGGAAATTTAGTTTCCTGAAGAGCCACAACTAGTGGAGTGTATGTTTTTAACAAGTAGCGTAGTTCGTCGCTATGCTCTGAAAAGCCCCGTATATTCCATTGGTTCAACTGAATCATGATAGAAATTCATAAGGTTGGCTTCTGCTCAGTCTCGGCAGGCTGTTTCTTTGGCCCACGTTTTCTTCCCTTGGGCCATCCTTTCTTTTTTTCCACTGGCGTGGATTGACCTAAGCTTTCATCCCCCGTATCCTCGAAGCCCTCAGCGTCGGAGACAGAGGGAGTTGGCGGTGGCCCGCCCACGCCTTTTTTAATACATTTTGGGTAAATTTGATTTCCCATTTCATTGTTATCACCCACCAAAGTGGAGGATGCAGAAGGAAGGCCGGGGGGGATGGGGGAGGTGGTTGATTAGGAATGTGTGTGGGAAGAGGGAGAGTGGAGAGAGAAATGGGGGTGGGAGTTGGTCTGAGGGGGTTCAAGGGAAGTTGGGAGGGGGTTGGCATGACTTTATTTTTCATGTTTTCGCCATTTTTAGAATAGTTTAAATCATTGCCACTTTTCACAGCACTGGAGTAGGTGCCTCTCCAGGCATGTGCTGTGCTGTTAACTAATGCTCGTGCTTGGGGAAAAGTAAGTTCTTTAATCTCTGTCCACATTTTCATGATTTCTTTTTATATTTTAAATTCCATACAGTCTCTTGATCTCGAGTTATGAGGACCATTGCAGTTTGGACATTTGGGAGGTGACGGACAAGGATCAGGGCTGTGTAATGGGTAACCACAAGTGGAAATCTCCTGTGCCGATTTACACCTTGCTGCCGAATGTCCAAACTTCTGGCATTTGAAACATCTCAGGGGCGAAGGAATATAAGGTCGCACTTTTAACTTATAGAAGGCCGCTTGTATACTGGAAGGGATCTCCGGCTGATCGAACGTGATCATCACACTTCCGGTAAACTCCAGCCTTTCTTCACCATTCGGGGATTTCCTCTTTCGAACAAATCTTCGAACGGCAATTACACCCTGGTCTTTTAGTCCCTCCAATATTTCCTCGTCCGTAGAGTGTTCCAAATCGAAACATGTTACCATTCCTCTGGACGAATTCAGCGTCCTGTGCAATTCTGCATTGACGCTGAAAGTACCCAGAGTCTTGGAATTCATGATTTTGTCGGATTGCTCCCTGCTAGCTGCTTCAACCAACAAGGAGCCACCCGACATTTTGCTCAGCCCCACTACTGTCCCATAAGTCTGTGCAACTAATTTATTTATAAGGAATGGGGATACTTTTAAAAATGAGTGTCCCTCCGTCCTACTAATAACAATAAATTTAGAAAATTTCGGTGACTTTGTGATAGGCAGATTCGCCATTGGTCGTTTTTTCCCTCGTTTTGGCCTCTTTTTCTCGGGAGACTTTGTTGGAGTTGTATATGGCTCCAAAGTATACCGAGAAACAGAGGAGGGAGACATTTGATGCTCTTGGTTCTTAACTGATACCTCATTTACGAGATTTGGTAATACAGAAGTTCCTAAAGCACCATCCGATGCTTCCAGGGTAAAGTGTTCGTGTGGTTTTTGTAGGTCCGTATCCATGCCAGTGTCTCTCAGAGGGGCCTGCATTCCCTCTGAGTTATCCATAAAGGGGAGTCCAGCTTTTTCCGTATTAGTCGTTGTAGGAAATTGGGTTTAGGTGACTCAGACCCCTAATCCTCGTCACCGAGTCTGCTGGTGGGGCTGCCACCTAGGCCGGCAGACCGACACAGTTCCTCCCGAAGGAGAGGATCCACTCAGCAGGGAAGGTGTCCCTGCCTCATCGTGGATCCCCGCCTCTGCTTTTCGCCGTCCTTGTGGGTTCACCAAAAGTACGTTGCCCAGGGGGTACCATGGGGAGGAAAAGCAGTAGGCGTTGACGGGAATCAGGTATACTAGGAGATGCTAAGCAGTGGAATAGGGCACTATAGCTTAGCAGAGCTCCCATAAGAAGTCGGACGGCTCCCATATCCGCACGTCCGCTCCAGCAACCCTTTAGCCCGCCCATTTACCCCCCCCCCCCCCCCCGTTGAGGTCATTGTGTAGGGTTTTGTTGGATACATAGAAAGGGGCGTTTACAATTTTACGGAGGACTTTTAACTGGAATGCCTGTATTCTGTTGATGTCGGATGGTTTTGCAGAACACCAGAGTTTGATCTTTCGTGAATTTTTTTTACATTTTTACAATTTCACTAGGCAAAATATAAATATACCCACATCACTGGTGTTAAAGCTAATAAGCTGACACGCCAAAAAATATAAATAAATGAACCCTCCAATTTCAGACGAAATTATTAAAGTGCTCTTAGAAACACTTAAATTACATAGAATACGACTTGTTAATAAATACAGCAAAGTGGGTCCGCGAGGAAAAGTGTGTCCTAGAAGCTACAATTTGTCCCACAATGAAACTCGCTAAATAAAAATCAAAGGATCAAATAACAACATGTTTATTGTCCACTGCTCGGATGTATAACTGGATCTGAAAGTGGTTTCAAGATATTTGAACATAGTGGATGTAAAGCATCATTGAGTTGCTATCAATTTCCCTAGGATTGGTTGTTGCATCTAGGCCGATAGGGATCTTGTTAATGATACACTCACTGCATAATGACTTATGCATTCCTTGCAACTCCCTAGGGCAAGAATGATGCGCCTCTTTTTGCCTTTTTAGGTGCCGCCTTGCCTCGTGCCTGTTTATTCCGTTAATTTATAGCAACCAATTTGCAATGAGGATCTGAGTCGTTATTTAGTCGTTTACAGTTCTCACGGTGATTCCCGCTAATCAATTCGTGACACCAAGTACTCCCATGTTGTACACACATTGTTTACCAATGTTGAGTAAATCCCCTGGGGCAGCTATTTAGGTTCTACCCATAAATGAAATGAAAAATGACATCTTATCTTACTCAGACTTTCCTGATAATTACCAAACATTAGTACACACATCCAAAACCAAATGTGTAACCCTCAGAAATTGATTTTATTTTCAAAGTGGCAGAAGGACAATTTTTTTTTTTTTTTTTTTTTTTTTTTTTTTGGTGCATCGATTTTGGTACCTCCATAGGGAGAAAACCTGCTTATGAGGTTGACCTCGTGAAGCAATCTGCAAGTGCCAACGCGAAAATTTCATGTTTCACTTGCCAAAATCCCCCAAATTTGCATATATATATATATATATATATATATATATATATATATATATATATATATATATATATATATATATATAGCATTTCCAAGTCTATTTGAACCTTTTCTAAGTCAACTGTAACCTTTTCCAAATCAAATGTCACCCTTTCCAAATCAAATGTCACCCTTTCCAAATCAAATGTCACCCTTTCCAATTCAAATGTAATCCTTTCCAAATCATTTGAAACCCTTTCCAAAAGAAATGTAACGATTTACAACTCAATTGTCACCCTATTTATTTCAATTGTAACCGTTCCCATTTCAATTTTCCCCCTTGAAATTTTTTGCAAATTGACCGTAATGGGGAATGGGCGTCTGTCTGTGCGTCGTTAAAAAAAAAAAAAAAATCTACCTAAATGTCTACGCTTCGTTAACACGTTAACTGCCCCCGGGGGCATGCACCGTATATACCCTTTAGGTAAAACTGAAGTTGAGCGTCCTCAAAACCGATTTCTTTCAAATTTTGTGCAATAACGTATTTTGATGCACTAAACACTAATCCGTTAAAAAAAAAAAAACGCTTTCAACTAGGAAAGAAGTTATTAAGCACTAAACTGAACTTTTTTTTAACGGATTCGTGCTTAGTGCATCAAAATACGTTATTGTACAAAATTTGAATGAAATCGGTTTCGAGGACGCTCACCTTCAGTTTTACCTAAAGGGTATAAACGGTGCATGCCCCCGGGGGCAGTTAACGATTAGGATTAGGATTTGTTTTTGACAAGGGCGATAAACAGTATAGTCCTTACACCCTTTGTTTGTGTTCTACAGATCATTGGGAGGCAGTTAACGACGCACAGACATTTAGGTCACTAGCGAGATTTTTTTTTTTTTTTTTTTTTTTTTTTTTTTTTTTTTTTTTTTTAACGACGCACAGACAGACGCCAATTGACCGTAAGGTCAATTTGAAAAAAAAAATTCAAGGGTGACAATTGAAATGGAAACGGTTAAAATTGAAATAAAAAGGGTGACAATTGAGTTGTAAAGCGTTACATTTGTTTTGCAAAGGGTTTCAACTGATTTGGAATGGGTTACATTTGAGTTGGAAAGGGTTACATTTGAATTGGAAAGGGTGACATTTGACTTGGAAAGGGTGACATGTGATTTGGAAAGGTTACAGTTGACTTGGAAAAGGTTCAAATAGACTTGGAAATGCTATATATACACATACACACACATTTTCTTAAAGTAGAAAAAAAAAATGAAACCATTTTTAAAGCGACACCTATACCCGTTTACGAGAAAAATTGATACACAAGATTGATTCACTTGTTCTAGATATTTGACATCTATCTAATCTAAAACTGTTAAATTTTGGTTCCAGATTGGAAATGGCTTAAAGCCGAAAGGTCTCTGTAACAAATTTTTAATGACTTTGTGTGCAGCATGCCGCACCCTATGTAATGTAATTTAAAAATAAGAATAATAGTCCAGGCAACGAATGATTACAAATAGCTATAGGTGGAAATTTTTGGGTATCACACACAATTTTGGACTTCGTAACTTTGGTTGGGCTGGATAGGAGGTGAACATATCAAAAGTCCTCGCCCGTAGCCTTTGTGTCGGGGAGGGGGGGTTTAGAAGGTCCCATTTTTCGGTTTTTCACTTATATCTCGGAAACCCTGCGTCCTAGCGACATGACTATTCTATAACAAATGAAAGCTGATTAAATTTCCAATAAGTTCTATTCAATAAAGTTTTCAAAATATCCGCTCTTGAAAGTCTGTCACTTTGGGGAAAAACACTTTTGCCGCATATTTATTCCCATTTTTGACTGGATAACTCTTCAACGATTTACCCGAAAAATAAATAACGGTTATAGGGTTGTAGAGTATTGCATTCCCTTCAATAATATATATTACTTTGCTATTTTATGTATTTTCCTTCAAACGTAAAAATAATTTCAGTGCTCATCGTGAAATCTGAAATTTAGCGACTAATAGTCCAGGCAACTAAGTTTTATAGATGGAAATGTTTGGAACACAATTTTTAACTTCATAACATTGTTTCGCCTAGTTAGGAGGTCAACATATCAAAAGTCCTCGCCCGTAGCCTATGTGCCTGGAGGGATGGGGGTTTAGAAAGTCCCATTTTTCGAGTTTTCACTGTTATCTCGGAAACCCTGCGTCCTAGCGACATGACCTTTCTATAACAAATGAAAGCTGATTAACTATGCTACAAGTTCGATTCAATAAAGTTCTTCGAGATATCTTTAGTTTTCGAAATATCCGCTCTTGAATGTCTGCCATTTTGGGAAAAAACACTTTTTGCTCTTTTTGACTCTTAAACGATAAACCCAAAAAATAAATGCCGTTTATAGGGCTGTAGAGCATTACATTCTCTTCAAGAATATATATAACTTTACTATTTTATGTATTTTCCTTCAAAGGTGAAAATAGTTTTAGTGTTCATCGTGATATCTGGCGACAACTGTCGACCAATGAACCGTTCAATTTTCCACCATTTCCAGTCAATGTATTATCCAAAATATAGTTAATTATGTAAATATAGTGAGTACTGGACTTATAAATAGCACAGAATATATACTTTTGGGCCCACTGACCAGTTATTCACACTCAATAAGATAAGATCTTGTCCATTATATTGGCAATGGTTTTGCTAAGACCATGTGAGTGTGTACATAACGTTTGGAAGAAAATACATAAAATAGTAAAGTAATATATATTATTGAAGCGAATGCAATACTTCTACAGCCCTATAACCGACATTTATTTTTTGGGTACATCGTTAAAGAGTTATCCGGTCAAAACGGGGAAAAAATATGCGGCAAAAGTGTTTTTCCCCGAAATGACAGCCAAGTTTAGACCCCCAGCTGACAATCAGTCCACCGCTGGCCGGCCAGCTGACAAGTTCCAATGATTATTGTATAATAAAAGGTGTTTCTCCGAAAAATTTCACGAATCTTAAAATCGTTTCACATCATCACATTTTTCCTATCTTTGCAACGCCCCTGCAGCAACACCCACCGCTATCTCGCCAGCTGACAAGTGGCACTGAACTAGTTAAGACGGGTACAATCAATAGTGAAAAAATGAAGAATCTTAAAAATCGTTGCATGAAATGTACACGGGCCGACGGACTATAAGGAAACCATGAGTATGGGTGCACCTACACGGGACCCGTTCCGATCCGATCCAATAGCCACCAACTGTCGTAAGAAAAACAAACACATGCATCTCAATGGAGGTGCCTACATTGGTCCCGACCCGATCCAGTCCGGTCCAATCCAACGGCCACCGATTCTTGGCCGTTCAAACTTGTTTGTTTCTAGACCGATTTCGGACCGACGAAGCAAAATGGCGCCAATCCACATTCAGTGTTTAAAAAAGGTCTGCAGGTTCTAAATCTTAACCGATTTCAATGCATTGTTTTTTTTTTATATCAAAGGAAATAACATTTAGAACAACCTTGTCAATTCACATTTTTGTTTTTTGTTTCCCTTGTTTATTAAATTGCGTGGAAAGATGTTTATAACCATCCAACGTCTATAACCTTCCAATATTTGTAACCTTCTAATGTTTATAACCTTCCAATGCTTATAACCTTCTAGTTACCTTTCTTATAAATCATTTTAAAATATGAATACCAATACTTCTCTTACCTCCAACATTCAACCTAATCGAAGGTTTCTTTGATTATTAGGTGGTATATCTTAACGCATTCACTTCACTACGAGGTCATTACTGACGAGCTGTGACTAAATCGGATCGGATCGGGTCGAGACCAATGTAGGCACTCACGTCGGCTGCTGATGGCCGTTGTCGATCAAACGAAATCGGATCGGCCAAAATACGGGTCCAATGAAGGAGCAGCCTAAGTCTGGTATGGCCTAAGCGAAGGCGAGCTAAAACTACCTCGTCTCTTCTACTGCTGCATTGGGATGATCTCCATGGCCCAAAGCTTCTTTTGACTTTAAGGAAGAATTTTAAGGTAATATTACCTTATAACCTTTCTTTTTTTTTTAACAAACTTTTTTTCATGGGTTAAGGAAGAACCCTTTAAACACCCAACCCAACCCAACCCATTTATCAGGAAGACATGAAACTCGATGTAATCAGTCTTGTACCTGATGATGATTCGCCAAATGTTGTCCTAAAGGAAGATAGATACTCGCGTCTTCAAGTGAAGACCTTGGCCTCGAAAGACCGCTGAAAGGAAGGTCGAAGATGATATCGTACTTTCACCGCGAGTATTCTATCACTGAAAGACTCGCTGAATGCGTGACACGAAGAGCGTTCTTCGGAATAGTCGTGATGCGGTCACAGGTCCGACCCATTTACTCAATACTAGAACTGTATCAACTCATCACAGATGTTACCGATAAAACTCATCATCCGAGGACGCGTTTCGAAAGTTATCCCGACAATTAAAACCTTCTTAGCTTCTTTCGCCGCTTCTTTAATAGCTTGTGTGATTATGTACTTTGAAGTCCGCGATACTCCTTGCAATAGCGACTTATGAAACACTTCACATTAAAAAAATTACCATAATTATTTTCCATCGTTAAGCATATTACGATTCGTAAAATATGATATCTATAGAGATATCTATAGATAAAGATAACTTTTCCCTTTTGATAATACCGTGTCGAAAGAAAATTGATTTATTGGAATTTCATGTCAAATACTAAACACCCCATTCTCTAAATATTTTTTTTTTTTTTGTTTTTTTGAAATCTGTACATAAATCATTAGTACAATCGTCAAGTTTGTTGACACAGATAATATATAAAAGTTGATTAAAACGGTAAAATTTAAACAAAATAAAAATAATGAAGTATTTGGAGGATGCCAACCATTGTTGGTACTTCCTAAGGCGGGTAAACAAATGTTTTTATGATCAAAAAAGGATCAGCTACGTAAGTTTATCTTGGGGCCACTGTCTTTTAAGCGGCCTGGGAGGATTGTCTGGATGGGATTGGGAATGTAAGGATTGACCTTTAGGATTAGGATGGTAAGACAATTTGGAGCGGAACATTTGGAAACGGGTTGTAGCAAGGTCGAGGACAAATGGGATGTTAAGGTCATTTTGTAGGGTTAGTTGGATACATAGAAAGGGGCATTTACAATTTTACGGAGGACTTATGACTGGAATGCCTGTATTCTGTTGATGTTGGATGGTTTTGCAGATCCCCGGAGCACCGTATGTCCATATTGGTCGGATGATTGTTTTGTATATCGTTAGTTTGTTCTGTATCGATAATTTAGATGAGGGTCCAAGGAGTCGTCTAAGTAGTCCGTATCTTTTGTTCAGTTCTTGTCTTTTTAGTCTCGTGTGAGGGTTCAATGTCAGTCGGCTGTCAAGGTATAATCCTAGATATCGAACCTCGTCAGATACTGGCAGTGGAGTGTTTTTGAGGTAGACAGAAGGACATGATCTCCGGTTGAGAGTGAATGTAACCTGTTTGCATTTTTCTGGATTGACTTTTATCCTCCACTTTTCGCTTCGATGTTCTATTGCGGTGAGATGTTCCTGCAGGTTTTCGGTTGCTACTGAAGGTTCGAGTGAGAGGAATTTTCTAAATAAGTGGGAGGAATCTCGCTTATGAGGTCGCCTACGCAATGTGGACCGATTGCCATAACCAGATGGACAAAACTCAAGCAAACAGATCATAAAACTAAGGTAATTATATTACTAGAGATACTTTAGATAAGGCGAATTCCCAGTATTATCTAATTATCTTCGGTTACTGGAAAGTTAGGGGCCCTTGAAGTTGGGGAAAATATGCGAGAAACTGCTCAGTCTAATTTCCACATAGTTACCGAGTGTATTTGTGCAGTGCTATCAATCAATTTTTAATTTAGTTTATTCTGATAGTATGGATACAACAATTATGGGTATGTAGGTGCTATTTATACACTAATTTGGTGTAGATTAATGAAATACAGTAAAATATGGTCTTTTAAACAAAGGTGTTTTTTTTTTTAAAGAGAAATACAAAATGTTAATTTTCTGTCTACAAAAACTTTAGGATAGCCAAAGCAGGCCAATCTGATTTTTTACATATGATAGTTCAAAATGTGTAGTTTCAAACCCCATCAACCGTTACTGCGATTTTTGGTGCAAACACTTTTATAACATTTTTTTCCAGTAATGTAACATAGTTTGTCAAGAAAACAATTCTTCTATAAATAGCACGTTTGCAGCGAAGGAAGCCGTACCGACTTACTGTTTCAGTTATTAATTGAAACATTTAATAGTTGATTTTAATAAATATAATATTTAATAGTTTGATAGTTATTTGTTATCAAATATCAAACTATGTAAATTTTGTAACTTATGAAAAAAAGTAAAGATAAGTTTTCTTTTAAAATTGCTGCTTTCTATTTTTTAAATTTTAATTAGTTTGTAACTATATATAATATAACCAACGTTATTTTGGTGATCTATGGAACGTGAACTTTTCTAGTCGACACTTCCTGATGTCGTTAAAAGGTCAACCTTATAAGCGGGTTTCATGTATAAGGAGTGACGTAGCAAAGGATATATATATATATATATATATATATATATATATATATATATATATAAGCATTTAAAACGAAAAGTTACTTCGCAGATATCATATTTAACTTATCATAGCATAAGACTATCTGAGAAGCGCCAAACCATAGCATTCTGGTTTGATATTGTGTCGACATATCTTCACCTAACCACGGCTTGATATACGCCTATACGCTCAATGGCAACTGTACGCTAGGTATGGCCGTGGGATTGAATCTTCTCCGTCCAGGCTCTGGTGAATGTTGAAGGATAGTTCGGTGTAGTTGTTAGGAAAGAATCTATTGCTGTCTGAACCACATAGCGTGGTAGGAGGTGTATTTTGGCAGGTTTGGTCGTCTATTTACCAGAAAAAAATCGCAGAAACCCTGACATCATATTCAGTTTCCGGGGTGTTTCTACTCTTAAAATAATAGCAGATTTAAAATCAGCACACCAAGAAACTCTAATGAGGTAAATATCATAGAAAACAATAACTTTTTCCTACTTTTTTCCTCCCTGAAAGAGACAAGTAGTCTCCGGTATCTCTCGATACGGGAGGAAAGAGACAAGTAGTCTCCGGTATCTCTCGATACGGGAGGAAAGAGACAAGTAGTCTCCGGTATCTCTCGATACGGGAGGAAAGAGACAAGTAGTCTCCGGCATCTCTCGATACGGGAGGAAAGAGACAAGTAGTCTCCGGCATCTCTCGATACGGGAGGAAAGAGACAAGTAGTCTCCGGTATCTCTCGATACGGGAGGAAAGAGACAAGTAGTCTCCGGTATCTCTCGATAAGGGAGGAAAGAGACAAGTAGTCTCCGGTATCTCTCGATACGGGAGGAAAGAGACAAGTAGTCTCCGGTATCTCTCGATACGGGAGGAAAGAGACAAGTAGTCTCCGGTATCTCTCGATACGGGAGGAAAGAGACAAGTAGTCTCCGGTATCTCTCGATACGGGAGGAAAGAGACAAGTAGTCTCCGGCATCTCTCGATACGGGAGGAAAGAGACAAGTAGTCTCCGGTATCTCTCGATACGGGAGGAAAGAGACAAGTAGTCTCCGGCATCTCTCGATACGGGAGGAAAGAGACAAGTAGTCTCCGGTATCTCTCGATACGGGAGGAAAGAGACAAGTAGTCTCCGGTATCTCTCGATACGGGAGGAAAGAGACAAGTAGTCTCCGGTATCTCTCGATACGGGAGGAAAGAGACAAGTAGTCTCCGGTATCTCTCGATACGGGAGGAAAGAGACAAGTAGTCTCCGGTATCTCTCGATACGGGAGGAAAGAGACAAGTAGTCTCCGGTATCTCTCGATACGGGAGGAAAGAGACAAGTAGTCTCCGGTATCTCTCGATACGGGAGGAAAGAGACAAGTAGTCTCCGGTATCTCTCGATAAGGGAGGAAAGAGACAAGTAGTCTCCGGTATCTCTCGATACGGGAGGAAAGAGACAAGTAGTCTCCGGTATCTCTCGATACGGGAGGAAAGAGACAAGTAGTCTCCGGTATCTCTCGATACGGGAGGAAAGAGACAAGTAGTCTCCGGTATCTCTCGATACGGGAGGAAAGAGACAAGTAGTCTCCGGCATCTCTCGATACGGGAGGAAAGAGACAAGTAGTCTCCGGCATCTCTCGATACGGGAGGAAAGAGACAAGTAGTCTCCGGTATCTCTCGATACGGGAGGAAAGAGACAAGTAGTCTCCGGTATCTCTCGATAAGGGAGGAAAGAGACAAGTAGTCTCCGGTATCTCTCGATACGGGAGGAAAGAGACAAGTAGTCTCCGGTATCTCTCGATACGGGAGGAAAGAGACAAGTAGTCTCCGGTATCTCTCGATACGGGAGGAAAGAGACAAGTAGTCTCCGGTATCTCTCGATACGGGAGGAAAGAGACAAGTAGTCTCCGGCATCTCTCGATACGGGAGGAAAGAGACAAGTAGTCTCCGGTATCTCTCGATACGGGAGGAAAGAGACAAGTAGTCTCCGGCATCTCTCGATACGGGAGGAAAGAGACAAGTAGTCTCCGGTATCTCTCGATACGGGAGGAAAGAGACAAGTAGTCTCCGGTATCTCTCGATACGGGAGGAAAGAGACAAGTAGTCTCCGGTATCTCTCGATACGGGAGGAAAGAGACAAGTAGTCTCCGGTATCTCTCGATACGGGAGGAAAGAGACAAGTAGTCTCCGGTATCTCTCGATACGGGAGGAAAGAGACAAGTAGTCTCCGGTATCTCTCGATACGGGAGGAAAGAGACAAGTAGTCTCCGGTATCTCTCGATAAGGGAGGAAAGAGACAAGTAGTCTCCGGTATCTCTCGATACGGGAGGAAAGAGACAAGTAGTCTCCGGTATCTCTCGATACGGGAGGAAAGAGACAAGTAGTCTCCGGTATCTCTCGATACGGGAGGAAAGAGACAAGTAGTCTCCGGTATCTCTCGATACGGGAGGAAAGAGACAAGTAGTCTCCGGTATCTCTCGATACGGGAGGAAAGAGACAAGTAGTCTCCGGCATCTCTCGATACGGGAGGAAAGAGACAAGTAGTCTCCGGCATCTCTCGATACGGGAGGAAAGAGACAAGTAGTCTCCGGTATCTCTCGATACGGGAGGAAAGAGACAAGTAGTCTCCGGTATCTCTCGATACGGGAGGAAAGAGACAAGTAGTCTCCGGTATCTCTCGATACGGGAGGAAAGAGACAAGTAGTCTCCGGTATCTCTCGATAAGGGAGGAAAGAGACAAGTAGTCTCCGGTATCTCTCGATACGGGAGGAAAGAGACAAGTAGTCTCCGGTATCTCTCGATACGGGAGGAAAGAGACAAGTAGTCTCCGGCATCTCTCGATACGGGAGGAAAGAGACAAGTAGTCTCCGGCATCTCTCGATACGGGAGGAAAGAGACAAGTAGTCTCCGGCATCTCTCGATACGGGAGGAAAGAGACAAGTAGTCTCCGGCATCTCTCGATACGGGAGGAAAGAGACAAGTAGTCTCCGGCATCTCTCGATACGGGAGGAAAGAGACAAGTAGTCTCCGGTATCTCTCGATACGGGAGGAAAGAGACAAGTAGTCTCCGGTATCTCTCGATACGGGAGGAAAGAGACAAGTAGTCTCCGGTATCTCTCGATACGGGAGGAAAGAGACAAGTAGTCTCCGGTATCTCTCGATACGGGAGGAAAGAGACAAGTAGTCTCCGGTATCTCTCGATACGGGAGGAAAGAGACAAGTAGTCTCCGGTATCTCTCGATACGGGAGGAAAGAGACAAGTAGTCTCCGGTATCTCTCGATACGGGAGGAAAGAGACAAGTAGTCTCCGGTATCTCTCGATACGGGAGGAAAGAGACAAGTAGTCTCCGGTATCTCTCGATACGGGAGGAAAGAGACAAGTAGTCTCCGGTATCTCTCGATACGGGAGGAAAGAGACAAGTAGTCTCCGGTATCTCTCGATACGGGAGGAAAGAGACAAGTAGTCTCCGGTATCTCTCGATACGGGAGGAAAGAGACAAGTAGTCTCCGGTATCTCTCGATACGGGAGGAAAGAGACAAGTAGTCTCCGGTATCTCTCGATACGGGAGGAAAGAGACAAGTAGTCTCCGGTATCTCTCGATACGGGAGGAAAGAGACAAGTAGTCTCCGGTATCTCTCGATACGGGAGGAAAGAGACAAGTAGTCTCCGGTATCTCTCGATACGGGAGGAAAGAGACAAGTAGTCTCCGGTATCTCTCGATACGGGAGGAAAGAGACAAGTAGTCTCCGGTATCTCTCGATACGGGAGGAAAAAATTATTATTTTTTGTTTTTGATGATATTTATCTGAATAGAGTTTCCTGGGGTGCTGATTTTAAATCTGCTATTTTTGGTGTAGAAAAATGCATAATTCAATCGTAAGAATATTTTTGAATTTATTTGACAAAATATAAATTATTGTTTAACGATTGTATTTGTTCTTTAATCTACTCTCTAAAACCAAATGAATTGGTGAAAGAATCATGTCGATATCATTTTCTAAACTCGATATATAAAATAAAGCATTTTCAACCTATTTTATTTTAATTCTCAGCTCCTAAGGCGAATTGGACGGAACGCTCGGACACATGTCGACTATTTTTCGATGTAAAACGAAAAAAAATGGACCAAATCGGTGATCCCACCGCTGTATACTCTCCATGTTAGAATATTTGAGGTGTTCTTTGGAAGGGGGGGGGGTTATATATAGAACGTGTATAGAGAAGCATTACTGTTAAGTCGATTCATTTTAAACACCCAATCGACGGCGTTTATAATCCAAAATAAACCATATATATATATATATATATATATATATATATATATATATATATATATATCAAATCAGTTCCGTAACAGACCGGTACACTAGGCAGATAGTCTGGTTAGTATTATTTTCGGGCTGCCCGATTTTTAGCACTTTCCTCCGAAGGAAAGTAGCTATTGAGGTTGGACTCATCACGGAATTTTTGAAAAATTTCTTCAAATCTTTATCGATCCTACCTAGTAGACACCGAAAATGACCCCCGTTAAAATTTATATCTATATATATATATATATATATATATATATATATATATATATATATGTATATATATATGCATATATATATATATATATGTGTCTGTTAACACGATAGCGTCCAGAGTTTTTGTTTTTTCGTCACGAAACTTGGTATATAGCATTCAATTAGCAAACGATTGAACGAGTTCGTTAACCACCAAAGTCGGTCCACCGGAAGGGGGGGTTCACCCCGAACCCAAAACACTAATTTGACTATGTCAGCCGTAATATTTGTTATATTTCAACGAAACTTGGTATTCGTAGTGGTAATATAGAGAGAAAAGTGAGATATAAAAATGAACTAAATCGGTTCATTAGAAGGGGGGGTTTACTCCGGACCCACAATACCAATTCGCCACTACCAGCCGTGATTTTTGGTATATTTCGACGAAACTCGGTATTCGTAGTGGTAATCTACAGGTAAATATGTGTTGTAAAAATAAACTAAATCGGTTCATTAGAAGGGGGGGTTTACTCCGGACCCAAATTCCTAATATACTCATACTGGTCGTAATTTCTGCTGTATTGTAGCGAAACGGGTACCTCATGAGAAAGAAGTGTTGTAAAAATGAGCTGAATCGGTCAATCGGGAAGCGGGGGTTTAATTTGTAATATATTTCAATAGAAAAGCCCGTCAGACGTACGTTCACAAAGCCGCCGCAAGGAGCGCTTCTACCACTAGAGTGACTGTATCCTGTTCCTGCGTTAGATCAAAATACGATAATATGAGGTTTTTTGTATTTATTACGTAGTGCAATAGGTACCATGTGTAAACATAACTCTGGAAGCAAATTAATAATTGATCAGTTACTCATTACAAATTTAAAAGAGAACTATTCATGTTTTTAATTTATTTATGTAGGATATTTTAAGCAAATTGTTCTGGAAAGCAGTCTAAACTACCCAAATTCTGAGGAAAGTGCTTAGTTATGCAGCTCCTGCGTGACGGACTTTTCCCATTGCAGGTACCCATTAATTAATTAATCAAAGGCTGGTTGAGCCTAGGGACGATCTGGGACCCTTGAACGATGATTTAAGAAGAAAAACTCTTTAGTGTACGCTCGGGTTTTGAACCTGGGTCCTTTAGTACATTAGTCGATTGCTTTACCACTGAGCTAATCTCGCCCCGTATATATATATATATGTATGTATATATATATATATATATATATATATATATATATATATTTATATATATATACATATTTGGACATATGAAATTAAATACATATGTATATAAATGTACTATGTTCTTCAGTAGCGAGAATTTAGCCCAACTTGTTTTGGGCACTTAATTTCTTAAATAAGTAACCAACCGAAATTCTTCATCAGTTTATCAAGATAAATAAAAAATCTTTTTAAAAGTGATTGTCGAATGGACAGTTTTAATACCCGCTGTGGTTTCGCCTCCTTGATTGAGTGGATGTCACTGACGAAAATCTGTGTCGAAATCAATTTTTAAGAAGACTCAATCATACTACGACAACCACAATCAGGCAATTCCATATCATATAAACAATATACCTGCAATACATTTACACAATATCATCTAAATAATTGAATTTTGACTTCCAAAAATAGTCATATGTAGTGTCTAATCATATCATTGCTGATCTTCCATTATTGGTTCAATACAGTAAATAATTTTTTTGTATCATCAATTACGCGGGCTATTTACAGGTTGCCACCTTCTTTTATAATTCCAAGAGCACGTCGACAGTCACGCATTCAGGAATTGGCCACACCCGACTTATCTTAACTTTGGTGATGATAGGGTTGGGTTGTGTTGGTAGTTTAAGGGCAGAAAACTACCTAGGGTAACTGCCCCAATTATTGACACATTAAGCAAAATTGTCAGGCATTATTTCTGTATCTTTCTTATTTATCGACCAATCCATTTTATTTAACGGTTTTTATGCTCGCCTAGGACTGTAGAATAAATTCAGCCCATAATTTCATTCGAAATTGAATAATTACCAAGATTTTCACCCATAATACGATCGTGTCTTTTTTCACCAGTTATTGACAGGTAAAATCCAGTTATTGACAGGGAAATGACCCAATTATTGACAGTTCAAATCTAGTTTTTAACACAGAAAGGAACCAGTTATTGACTTTTCAACGAACTACAACCAATATATTTTTTATACAATTTATAAAATTTATGATGAACTCAAATTATATATTAGTATAGATACTCTAAAACTATATTTGGAAGCAAAATTAGGAGTGGAATGTTTAAAAAAAGTGAAAAAATAAAATAGTAATTATATTATGAATAAAATAAATAAATAAAAGTGAAGGAGTATAAAATGAAAAAAAACTGAATATTCTATTTACATATAAAAACAAAAACAGAGAGTATATTACATACAACATAGGAAATACAATACCGCACACATCATATAAGGAAAAACAAAACTAATATTATAAATATAATAATTTATTCAGAAGGGCGTAATAACATTGTTGTTCATCGCCTATCAAACAAGAATCTAATCTAACAGTAATGAAACTACCTATAATTTATTAGTGTCAAAATATTGGACGTTTAAATCAAGAACAGCCTAATATGAGATCGTACATATAATAAATCATTTATATAAAAAATGTCAATAAATTTTTAACGATTCAGGGAATATCACTCTTCCGGTTTCACAAACACCAAATAGTAATGGCTTTGGCAATTTGGTAATGATATTTTCTCCTTCGACTAGAATTTCATTTTTCGAATCTATCCTGAAAGCAGTCTTCGTCCTATTGTACGGCTTCAGACAATGAGCCAGTACTTTTCCTGTTTCAATCTTGAAGATACGACATCCCTCTATTTTCTTCTTCAGCGTGACAGTAACATAGTCATCCTCTTGTATTCCAAAGTGGTCCTCGTTTCTTGATGAATCTATGATTCCTAGTTGTAGCTGTTTTGGAGCAGGTTTTTCTGTGATGGGGAAATCTACTTTTGATTCATCTTCAGCGATACAGTCTTGGAGGATGGGCAAAACAATCTCTAACAGTTCTTCACCAATAATATCATCTCTCCTCTCTGCCATCAAATCTGTACTTTTTTCCAAATACTTCTCTTTAGAAGGTTGTTGAGAAACTGGAACAATAGCATCCAGCATTTCCAAAGAAGAACAGTTTCGTTTTTCTACGCTGCAGCATGCTTTCTCTTCTATTAACGTTTTTTCTTCTATCATCCTTAAATCAAGACCTTGGAGTCTGGGCAAAGATATATCAGCTTCTTCAATTTCATTTTCAACAACCTCCCCCAAAATCTCTTAAATTGTTTGAATTATTCCTTCCCGTATTTCCTCAGTTTCTTTGTTGCTCACTTCGATGTTAGTGCTAGTTAAGTCATTGCCTCGAATCATTCCATCACAAATATCGAGTTGGCCAAGATCAAAGATGCTATCTTCATTCCGACTGATTTCTTCGGTGTCATCACTATCTGGTTCCCACACTTCTTCTTCACTGGAGGTTTCTACAATTTTCTTAGTTTTCTTTCTTTTGGGATTCTTCTTCTTGGATAGCATCTGTTTATTCTTAGTATCTGATTTTTTCATTTCTTTCTCTGCTGCTTTTTGCTGTCTAATCAATTCTTTTTCTGTTTTTTTTCTGTGCTCGCAGGGTCGCTCTTGCCTTTTTATTCTTTGCCTCTTCTTCTTTCTTTTCCATTTTTCTTTTCAGGTAATTTTTAAAGTCGCTGGAAGGCACAACACTTGGTATGATTTCTTTTATGCGTTTGTTGGTAACTGTTTTATCACGTTCCTCGGGCCAAATTAAAGCATTTTTAAAGGGGCTGGGCAATAAAACGTTTTCAGATAGTCTGGATGGTTTAGGTTGAGCTTGTTTGACAGCTTGAACAGTTATCAACTGATCCTGACCAGAATGTGATGTGCTTGCTTGTAGTTGGCTGACAAGGTTCTTACTTTGAGGCTCAAGTTCTCTGCCTTCGTGTTCCTCAGATGGTTCATGCACTTCACAGCACGGGTTCTCAGAGAAACTCCTCATCGTTTTCCAAACTTCAAAAAGTGATTTATCTTCTATGTTTCTAATTCCAAACGGCGAAATCTTGAACTGCTTTAAGTTTTTTTTTTTCCAATGAAATGTTCCAAGACTGATAAACCTTGATGAAGCTGTTTGGAATTGAACTTATCTGCTGAAGAAGGACTGGGATTGAAGGATTCCTCAGCAATCAGACGAATGATACTGTAGTCCCAAGGATAGAGTCCACATTTACTAAACCCATTAGCGACTGTAGAATAGGAGATAGTTTCAGTTAAAACCTCCTTCAGTAAGGGAGCAAAGTCTTTTTCCTTCAAAAGTATGTTACGGTCGTTTACACGTTTTACACGCCAGTTGTGTACCTTAGTTTTCCAATTTTCTTTTAAGGCACGAAAGACTGAGACGTCCATTGGCTGCATAAAATGTGTGGTGTTTGGAGGCAAAACGATCATGATGATTCCCTTTGACTCGCAAAATTCACTCAAATGATAAGTCAAATGGGAAGCATGACCATCCATGAAGTATATAATTGGAAGCGTGATGTTAGTTCTCTCCAACCAAGGATTAAATACATTTGTGAAATATTCAAAAAATGTTACGCTGGTCATCCACCCATTTTCCGATTTTCCAATACCCCAACTATCTGGCATGCTAAAAACAATACTTTCGGGTAATCTTTCATATTGAAATACTACCATTGGTGGGGCTAGCTCACCATAAGCATTCGCAGTGATTAGAACAGTCAAACATTCTTTGTCATCGTTACTCACTGTTAGGTAAACAGATTTATCTCCCTTTGGAGCCAAGACTTTCTTACCTTTGGGGTTAAGGAAAAAGGCGGTTTCATCGCCATTAAATATTCTCCTCGGATCCTTTAAAGCGTGAAAGAAATTGTGCTTTTTTAGATAACTCTCAGTATTCTCAAACCATGATTCTATCTGTAATTTTGTTACAGATGTTCTGCTTAAGGTGAGATTTTCAACAATCCTCTGAGCTATGCTCGGATTTCGGCTCTTGAACCCTTCTAGCCACTTCCTTCCAGGGCGATCATTAAGAAAAGGAGAATCTCTTTTCAGGTTCACAATGATTTTCTGTACGCTGTCTTGCAGTTGGTGACTGGTGACAGGGAATCCAACCTTTGCCATTTTCTTAATCCGAAGAACGAGATATCCTTCTTCTTCTTTTGTCAAAACAGTATTAGGCCCCGGTTTTCCCTGGATAGGTGACTTACCACTTGCTTTATACATCAGGGTAATCCGAGGAACATTAAAATTTCTTGCAGCTCTGGCTACTGGCACGCAATTTTTTACAGCATTAATTGCTGCTATCATTTGACTCTCCTCATATTGCTTTCTCGGCACAGGAGCAGAATTTTTTGAATTTTCTTTAGAACTTCTTGAATGTTTCTTACGCCTAGTGTGCCTTTTATGAGCCATTTTTTAAGCCTGGAAACCAAAACCAAACTGTAGACCTTACCAACCGCACCTACACAATAGTATAAAAAAAAAATGCCAGTCGAGCGTAAAGAAATACTGACTAGGGTAGGTACGGAAATTTGTCATGAACTTCAAATTTGAAGAAGGTTGTGTCAATAACTGGAACTTGAGCTTGTCAATAAAAGGAACATTTATTCCAGTTATTGACACCCACCTTGTACCTGTTATTGACACCCCCTGTCAAAAATTGGATCCCTTCATTATTTTTGGAAAATTTTAACACCATTGTGTTGAACATTAAAAATCTAGTTGATTATGTATAAAAACAAAGATTTCATCCAAATTCCTATTATTGACAGTGTGTCAATAATTGGATTAAGGGTGTTTTTCTCTACCCTATTATTGACACCTTAAAAATACCGTTATTAATTCAAAATTAGCGTTTAAAAAGGTTGCATTACATCTAAGAAAGACTATAAACTATTTGTGAAACAATTCCGCTAAAAAATAAATAAATGGGAACTGATAAATACGAAAAATAAGCACTCACCTTCTAAGCAGAAACACTAGTGAATCAGCACGTTTTCAGCAAGTTCACGGAAGCCGGAAAGAAAAGGTCGATCACAACTGTTATCCTCTCCATGGCCGGCTTGATTTTAGCAGGAAACTAGTAGATGAGTTAACTTACAAATTGGCGGTAAGTTCGAATTTATAGGTGGCGCCAAACGCTTATTTTTTAAATTCAAAGTGCGGGTGTCAATAATTGGGGGCATGTCAATAATAGGGGCAGTTACCCGTAACTGCCCCAATTATTGACACATTAAGCAAAATTGTCAGGCATTATTTCTGTATCTTTCTTATTTATCGACCAATCCATTTTATTTAACGGTTTTTATGCTCGCCTAGGACTGTAGAATAAATTCAGCCCATAATTTCATTCGAAATTGAATAATTACCAAGATTTTCACCCATAATACGATCGTGTCTTTTTTCACCAGTTATTGACAGGTAAAATCCAGTTATTGACAGGGAAATGACCCAATTATTGACAGTTCAAATCTAGTTTTTAACACAGAAAGGAACCAGTTATTGACTTTTCAACGAACTACAACCAATATATTTTTTATACAATTTATAAAATTTATGATGAACTCAAATTATATATTAGTATAGATACTCTAAAACTATATTTGGAAGCAAAATTAGGAGTGGAATGTTTAAAAAAAGTGAAAAAATAAAATAGTAATTATATTATGAATAAAATAAATAAATAAAAGTGAAGGAGTATAAAATGAAAAAAAACTGAATATTCTATTTACATATAAAAACAAAAACAGAGAGTATATTACATACAACATAGGAAATACAATACCGCACACATCATATAAGGAAAAACAAAACTAATATTATAAATATAATAATTTATTCAGAAGGGCGTAATAACATTGTTGTTCATCGCCTATCAAACAAGAATCTAATCTAACAGTAATGAAACTACCTATAATTTATTAGTGTCAAAATATTGGACGTTTAAATCAAGAACAGCCTAATATGAGATCGTACATATAATAAATCATTTATATAAAAAATGTCAATAAATTTTTAACGATTCAGGGAATATCACTCTTCCGGTTTCACAAACACCAAATAGTAATGGCTTTGGCAATTTGGTAATGATATTTTCTCCTTCGACTAGAATTTCATTTTTCGAATCTATCCTGAAAGCAGTCTTCGTCCTATTGTACGGCTTCAGACAATGAGCCAGTACTTTTCCTGTTTCAATCTTGAAGATACGACATCCCTCTATTTTCTTCTTCAGCGTGACAGTAACATAGTCATCCTCTTGTATTCCAAAGTGGTCCTCGTTTCTTGATGAATCTATGATTCCTAGTTGTAGCTGTTTTGGAGCAGGTTTTTCTGTGATGGGGAAATCTACTTTTGATTCATCTTCAGCGATACAGTCTTGGAGGATGGGCAAAACAATCTCTAACAGTTCTTCACCAATAATATCATCTCTCCTCTCTGCCATCAAATCTGTACTTTTTTCCAAATACTTCTCTTTAGAAGGTTGTTGAGAAACTGGAACAATAGCATCCAGCATTTCCAAAGAAGAACAGTTTCGTTTTTCTACGCTGCAGCATGCTTTCTCTTCTATTAACGTTTTTTCTTCTATCATCCTTAAATCAAGACCTTGGAGTCTGGGCAAAGATATATCAGCTTCTTCAATTTCATTTTCAACAACCTCCCCCAAAATCTCTTAAATTGTTTGAATTATTCCTTCCCGTATTTCCTCAGTTTCTTTGTTGCTCACTTCGATGTTAGTGCTAGTTAAGTCATTGCCTCGAATCATTCCATCACAAATATCGAGTTGGCCAAGATCAAAGATGCTATCTTCATTCCGACTGATTTCTTCGGTGTCATCACTATCTGGTTCCCACACTTCTTCTTCACTGGAGGTTTCTACAATTTTCTTAGTTTTCTTTCTTTTGGGATTCTTCTTCTTGGATAGCATCTGTTTATTCTTAGTATCTGATTTTTTCATTTCTTTCTCTGCTGCTTTTTGCTGTCTAATCAATTCTTTTTCTGTTTTTTTTCTGTGCTCGCAGGGTCGCTCTTGCCTTTTTATTCTTTGCCTCTTCTTCTTTCTTTTCCATTTTTCTTTTCAGGTAATTTTTAAAGTCGCTGGAAGGCACAACACTTGGTATGATTTCTTTTATGCGTTTGTTGGTAACTGTTTTATCACGTTCCTCGGGCCAAATTAAAGCATTTTTAAAGGGGCTGGGCAATAAAACGTTTTCAGATAGTCTGGATGGTTTAGGTTGAGCTTGTTTGACAGCTTGAACAGTTATCAACTGATCCTGACCAGAATGTGATGTGCTTGCTTGTAGTTGGCTGACAAGGTTCTTACTTTGAGGCTCAAGTTCTCTGCCTTCGTGTTCCTCAGATGGTTCATGCACTTCACAGCACGGGTTCTCAGAGAAACTCCTCATCGTTTTCCAAACTTCAAAAAGTGATTTATCTTCTATGTTTCTAATTCCAAACGGCGAAATCTTGAACTGCTTTAAGTTTTTTTTTTCCAATGAAATGTTCCAAGACTGATAAACCTTGATGAAGCTGTTTGGAATTGAACTTATCTGCTGAAGAAGGACTGGGATTGAAGGATTCCTCAGCAATCAGACGAATGATACTGTAGTCCCAAGGATAGAGTCCACATTTACTAAACCCATTAGCGACTGTAGAATAGGAGATAGTTTCAGTTAAAACCTCCTTCAGTAAGGGAGCAAAGTCTTTTTCCTTCAAAAGTATGTTACGGTCGTTTACACGTTTTACACGCCAGTTGTGTACCTTAGTTTTCCAATTTTCTTTTAAGGCACGAAAGACTGAGACGTCCATTGGCTGCATAAAATGTGTGGTGTTTGGAGGCAAAACGATCATGATGATTCCCTTTGACTCGCAAAATTCACTCAAATGATAAGTCAAATGGGAAGCATGACCATCCATGAAGTATATAATTGGAAGCGTGATGTTAGTTCTCTCCAACCAAGGATTAAATACATTTGTGAAATATTCAAAAAATGTTACGCTGGTCATCCACCCATTTTCCGATTTTCCAATACCCCAACTATCTGGCATGCTAAAAACAATACTTTCGGGTAATCTTTCATATTGAAATACTACCATTGGTGGGGCTAGCTCACCATAAGCATTCGCAGTGATTAGAACAGTCAAACATTCTTTGTCATCGTTACTCACTGTTAGGTAAACAGATTTATCTCCCTTTGGAGCCAAGACTTTCTTACCTTTGGGGTTAAGGAAAAAGGCGGTTTCATCGCCATTAAATATTCTCCTCGGATCCTTTAAAGCGTGAAAGAAATTGTGCTTTTTTAGATAACTCTCAGTATTCTCAAACCATGATTCTATCTGTAATTTTGTTACAGATGTTCTGCTTAAGGTGAGATTTTCAACAATCCTCTGAGCTATGCTCGGATTTCGGCTCTTGAACCCTTCTAGCCACTTCCTTCCAGGGCGATCATTAAGAAAAGGAGAATCTCTTTTCAGGTTCACAATGATTTTCTGTACGCTGTCTTGCAGTTGGTGACTGGTGACAGGGAATCCAACCTTTGCCATTTTCTTAATCCGAAGAACGAGATATCCTTCTTCTTCTTTTGTCAAAACAGTATTAGGCCCCGGTTTTCCCTGGATAGGTGACTTACCACTTGCTTTATACATCAGGGTAATCCGAGGAACATTAAAATTTCTTGCAGCTCTGGCTACTGGCACGCAATTTTTTACAGCATTAATTGCTGCTATCATTTGACTCTCCTCATATTGCTTTCTCGGCACAGGAGCAGAATTTTTTGAATTTTCTTTAGAACTTCTTGAATGTTTCTTACGCCTAGTGTGCCTTTTATGAGCCATTTTTTAAGCCTGGAAACCAAAACCAAACTGTAGACCTTACCAACCGCACCTACACAATAGTATAAAAAAAAAATGCCAGTCGAGCGTAAAGAAATACTGACTAGGGTAGGTACGGAAATTTGTCATGAACTTCAAATTTGAAGAAGGTTGTGTCAATAACTGGAACTTGAGCTTGTCAATAAAAGGAACATTTATTCCAGTTATTGACACCCACCTTGTACCTGTTATTGACACCCCCTGTCAAAAATTGGATCCCTTCATTATTTTTGGAAAATTTTAACACCATTGTGTTGAACATTAAAAATCTAGTTGATTATGTATAAAAACAAAGATTTCATCCAAATTCCTATTATTGACAGTGTGTCAATAATTGGATTAAGGGTGTTTTTCTCTACCCTATTATTGACACCTTAAAAATACCGTTATTAATTCAAAATTAGCGTTTAAAAAGGTTGCATTACATCTAAGAAAGACTATAAACTATTTGTGAAACAATTCCGCTAAAAAATAAATAAATGGGAACTGATAAATACGAAAAATAAGCACTCACCTTCTAAGCAGAAACACTAGTGAATCAGCACGTTTTCAGCAAGTTCACGGAAGCCGGAAAGAAAAGGTCGATCACAACTGTTATCCTCTCCATGGCCGGCTTGATTTTAGCAGGAAACTAGTAGATGAGTTAACTTACAAATTGGCGGTAAGTTCGAATTTATAGGTGGCGCCAAACGCTTATTTTTTAAATTCAAAGTGCGGGTGTCAATAATTGGGGGCATGTCAATAATAGGGGCAGTTACCCGTAACTGCCCCAATTATTGACACATTAAGCAAAATTGTCAGGCATTATTTCTGTATCTTTCTTATTTATCGACCAATCCATTTTATTTAACGGTTTTTATGCTCGCCTAGGACTGTAGAATAAATTCAGCCCATAATTTCATTCGAAATTGAATAATTACCAAGATTTTCACCCATAATACGATCGTGTCTTTTTTCACCAGTTATTGACAGGTAAAATCCAGTTATTGACAGGGAAATGACCCAATTATTGACAGTTCAAATCTAGTTTTTAACACAGAAAGGAACCAGTTATTGACTTTTCAACGAACTACAACCAATATATTTTTTATACAATTTATAAAATTTATGATGAACTCAAATTATATATTAGTATAGATACTCTAAAACTATATTTGGAAGCAAAATTAGGAGTGGAATGTTTAAAAAAAGTGAAAAAATAAAATAGTAATTATATTATGAATAAAATAAATAAATAAAAGTGAAGGAGTATAAAATGAAAAAAAACTGAATATTCTATTTACATATAAAAACAAAAACAGAGAGTATATTACATACAACATAGGAAATACAATACCGCACACATCATATAAGGAAAAACAAAACTAATATTATAAATATAATAATTTATTCAGAAGGGCGTAATAACATTGTTGTTCATCGCCTATCAAACAAGAATCTAATCTAACAGTAATGAAACTACCTATAATTTATTAGTGTCAAAATATTGGACGTTTAAATCAAGAACAGCCTAATATGAGATCGTACATATAATAAATCATTTATATAAAAAATGTCAATAAATTTTTAACGATTCAGGGAATATCACTCTTCCGGTTTCACAAACACCAAATAGTAATGGCTTTGGCAATTTGGTAATGATATTTTCTCCTTCGACTAGAATTTCATTTTTCGAATCTATCCTGAAAGCAGTCTTCGTCCTATTGTACGGCTTCAGACAATGAGCCAGTACTTTTCCTGTTTCAATCTTGAAGATACGACATCCCTCTATTTTCTTCTTCAGCGTGACAGTAACATAGTCATCCTCTTGTATTCCAAAGTGGTCCTCGTTTCTTGATGAATCTATGATTCCTAGTTGTAGCTGTTTTGGAGCAGGTTTTTCTGTGATGGGGAAATCTACTTTTGATTCATCTTCAGCGATACAGTCTTGGAGGATGGGCAAAACAATCTCTAACAGTTCTTCACCAATAATATCATCTCTCCTCTCTGCCATCAAATCTGTACTTTTTTCCAAATACTTCTCTTTAGAAGGTTGTTGAGAAACTGGAACAATAGCATCCAGCATTTCCAAAGAAGAACAGTTTCGTTTTTCTACGCTGCAGCATGCTTTCTCTTCTATTAACGTTTTTTCTTCTATCATCCTTAAATCAAGACCTTGGAGTCTGGGCAAAGATATATCAGCTTCTTCAATTTCATTTTCAACAACCTCCCCCAAAATCTCTTAAATTGTTTGAATTATTCCTTCCCGTATTTCCTCAGTTTCTTTGTTGCTCACTTCGATGTTAGTGCTAGTTAAGTCATTGCCTCGAATCATTCCATCACAAATATCGAGTTGGCCAAGATCAAAGATGCTATCTTCATTCCGACTGATTTCTTCGGTGTCATCACTATCTGGTTCCCACACTTCTTCTTCACTGGAGGTTTCTACAATTTTCTTAGTTTTCTTTCTTTTGGGATTCTTCTTCTTGGATAGCATCTGTTTATTCTTAGTATCTGATTTTTTCATTTCTTTCTCTGCTGCTTTTTGCTGTCTAATCAATTCTTTTTCTGTTTTTTTTCTGTGCTCGCAGGGTCGCTCTTGCCTTTTTATTCTTTGCCTCTTCTTCTTTCTTTTCCATTTTTCTTTTCAGGTAATTTTTAAAGTCGCTGGAAGGCACAACACTTGGTATGATTTCTTTTATGCGTTTGTTGGTAACTGTTTTATCACGTTCCTCGGGCCAAATTAAAGCATTTTTAAAGGGGCTGGGCAATAAAACGTTTTCAGATAGTCTGGATGGTTTAGGTTGAGCTTGTTTGACAGCTTGAACAGTTATCAACTGATCCTGACCAGAATGTGATGTGCTTGCTTGTAGTTGGCTGACAAGGTTCTTACTTTGAGGCTCAAGTTCTCTGCCTTCGTGTTCCTCAGATGGTTCATGCACTTCACAGCACGGGTTCTCAGAGAAACTCCTCATCGTTTTCCAAACTTCAAAAAGTGATTTATCTTCTATGTTTCTAATTCCAAACGGCGAAATCTTGAACTGCTTTAAGTTTTTTTTTTCCAATGAAATGTTCCAAGACTGATAAACCTTGATGAAGCTGTTTGGAATTGAACTTATCTGCTGAAGAAGGACTGGGATTGAAGGATTCCTCAGCAATCAGACGAATGATACTGTAGTCCCAAGGATAGAGTCCACATTTACTAAACCCATTAGCGACTGTAGAATAGGAGATAGTTTCAGTTAAAACCTCCTTCAGTAAGGGAGCAAAGTCTTTTTCCTTCAAAAGTATGTTACGGTCGTTTACACGTTTTACACGCCAGTTGTGTACCTTAGTTTTCCAATTTTCTTTTAAGGCACGAAAGACTGAGACGTCCATTGGCTGCATAAAATGTGTGGTGTTTGGAGGCAAAACGATCATGATGATTCCCTTTGACTCGCAAAATTCACTCAAATGATAAGTCAAATGGGAAGCATGACCATCCATGAAGTATATAATTGGAAGCGTGATGTTAGTTCTCTCCAACCAAGGATTAAATACATTTGTGAAATATTCAAAAAATGTTACGCTGGTCATCCACCCATTTTCCGATTTTCCAATACCCCAACTATCTGGCATGCTAAAAACAATACTTTCGGGTAATCTTTCATATTGAAATACTACCATTGGTGGGGCTAGCTCACCATAAGCATTCGCAGTGATTAGAACAGTCAAACATTCTTTGTCATCGTTACTCACTGTTAGGTAAACAGATTTATCTCCCTTTGGAGCCAAGACTTTCTTACCTTTGGGGTTAAGGAAAAAGGCGGTTTCATCGCCATTAAATATTCTCCTCGGATCCTTTAAAGCGTGAAAGAAATTGTGCTTTTTTAGATAACTCTCAGTATTCTCAAACCATGATTCTATCTGTAATTTTGTTACAGATGTTCTGCTTAAGGTGAGATTTTCAACAATCCTCTGAGCTATGCTCGGATTTCGGCTCTTGAACCCTTCTAGCCACTTCCTTCCAGGGCGATCATTAAGAAAAGGAGAATCTCTTTTCAGGTTCACAATGATTTTCTGTACGCTGTCTTGCAGTTGGTGACTGGTGACAGGGAATCCAACCTTTGCCATTTTCTTAATCCGAAGAACGAGATATCCTTCTTCTTCTTTTGTCAAAACAGTATTAGGCCCCGGTTTTCCCTGGATAGGTGACTTACCACTTGCTTTATACATCAGGGTAATCCGAGGAACATTAAAATTTCTTGCAGCTCTGGCTACTGGCACGCAATTTTTTACAGCATTAATTGCTGCTATCATTTGACTCTCCTCATATTGCTTTCTCGGCACAGGAGCAGAATTTTTTGAATTTTCTTTAGAACTTCTTGAATGTTTCTTACGCCTAGTGTGCCTTTTATGAGCCATTTTTTAAGCCTGGAAACCAAAACCAAACTGTAGACCTTACCAACCGCACCTACACAATAGTATAAAAAAAAAATGCCAGTCGAGCGTAAAGAAATACTGACTAGGGTAGGTACGGAAATTTGTCATGAACTTCAAATTTGAAGAAGGTTGTGTCAATAACTGGAACTTGAGCTTGTCAATAAAAGGAACATTTATTCCAGTTATTGACACCCACCTTGTACCTGTTATTGACACCCCCTGTCAAAAATTGGATCCCTTCATTATTTTTGGAAAATTTTAACACCATTGTGTTGAACATTAAAAATCTAGTTGATTATGTATAAAAACAAAGATTTCATCCAAATTCCTATTATTGACAGTGTGTCAATAATTGGATTAAGGGTGTTTTTCTCTACCCTATTATTGACACCTTAAAAATACCGTTATTAATTCAAAATTAGCGTTTAAAAAGGTTGCATTACATCTAAGAAAGACTATAAACTATTTGTGAAACAATTCCGCTAAAAAATAAATAAATGGGAACTGATAAATACGAAAAATAAGCACTCACCTTCTAAGCAGAAACACTAGTGAATCAGCACGTTTTCAGCAAGTTCACGGAAGCCGGAAAGAAAAGGTCGATCACAACTGTTATCCTCTCCATGGCCGGCTTGATTTTAGCAGGAAACTAGTAGATGAGTTAACTTACAAATTGGCGGTAAGTTCGAATTTATAGGTGGCGCCAAACGCTTATTTTTTAAATTCAAAGTGCGGGTGTCAATAATTGGGGGCATGTCAATAATAGGGGCAGTTACCCTACTCTAAGGGCGGAGATGACCGCCCTTAGAGTATAATTAAATTGTGAAAGTTTAATGTTAGGATGGAGAGTATTTTCAGTATTGTGTGTTTGAGATAGAGTTGTGTTATTAATGTTGTATTTGTGAGAATCATGCTTCGGAAAAAAATTATTTTTATTAAAAAAATGCATAGATATAAGAACCAGATTCACATGTCCGTAAAAAAAAGAGAAACACACATAAATATATTTGTACAGGGTGTCCCAAAAATAATGGTCATCCATTGGCCAGAATATTCTCCAATGCGAGATCGGAAAAAATAACTCCCATATTAACCCCCGCAAAATACCTTGAAATGTTATTCAAGGTAAACATTTTTTATTGCATATTTTGAATCTACGAGTCAAGAGGAAGAAAAAAGTCAACGGCACCATGGGTCAGAAATGATTCCTTATGCTCAAAATGACCATTAACAGCGTTTATGTAACGCGTTTATAACTCTATCTCAAACACACAATACTGAAAATACTCTCCATCCTAACATTAATTATACATCCGTACAATTTAATTATACTCTTACGGTCATCTCCGCCCTTAGAATAGGTAGTTTTCTGCCCTTAAACTACCAACCCAACCCAACCCTATCATCACCAAAGTTAAGAGAAGTCGGGTGTGAAGTATCGGCTAAGGACGCAATTCACACCTTATGATTTGGTAATACAGGTACATCTTGTTGCTCGCTTGATGGAGTTAGCAACACTACTTCGAACATAAATGCAAAATACAGAAGAAAAAAAACATTGAACTGTTTATATTTATAATAGTTCAGCAACAAAATATTGCCGAAGAAAAAATGGAAAATTCTGGACTAAAGATAGTTAGCTGCCAAGGTATTAACCCTTACGAGACTCAAACCCTAACAAACTTAAATGCCCGTAAAGATGAGCCCGTTTTTTCTCCAGGATTCAAATAAAATTGTTTAATAACTATTTGAAAACAATTTTATAGATAGAATTCTGATTTAACTGTTAAAAAAGATTTTTTCACAAAATTGTGATAACACTTTCGGTCCCTGAAATTTTCAAGGGTAACAATTGAAATAGAAACGGTTACAATTGAAATAAAAAGGGTAACAATTGAGTTGTAAAGCGTTACATTTGTTTTGGAAAGGGTTTCAACTCATTTGGAAAGGGTTACATTTGAATTGGAAAGAGTTGCTGATGACTTGGAAAGGGTGGCATTTGATTTGTAGAAGGTTACAGTTGACTTGGAAAAGGTTCAAATAGACTTGGAAATGCTATAAATCGAAAAGAAATGTCAAAAACGGAAAAACATTATACATCTCATTCGGTGATATCGATGCTTAAAACTGGAAAGTTTCCTTTTTTGAAAAGTTTTTTTTTTTTTTTTTTTTTTTTTTTTTTTTTTTTTTTTTTTTTTTTTTTTTTTTTTTTTTTTACTTACACAGACAATAAAAAAATCCTACCCTTCCCTAAATTTTGGTTTAAAAACTACCAAAAAACTCAAAACCCTCTATACCAAACTCAAAGATCCCATCCCTTTTGAACAAACCACCCGTTGTGTTTACCAAGTCCCTTGCCAAACCCCTTCCTTTAATGGTGTATATATAGGAGAAACCATAACACACGTCTTACACAACATAAACGAACCATCACTAATAAAGAAATAGAAAAATCTGGATTTGCTAAACACGCCATTACGCAAAAACACACTTTTAACTTCGACGACACGAAAATTCTTTCTACACAACGAAACAAAAAAAGACTACAGATCTCGGAATGTGTACACATAAACTTAAACAAAAACAATATAAACTACAAAACTGACAAACAAGGCATTTCTCCTATGTACGCTAATATTTTCCAAAAACTCTCCCGACCTCCCACCTAGATTTTCCCATGCCCCTTGGGTATCCTTCCATTAACACCTTTTTCTCCTTTCCTGTCATAAAATGTCATAAACATGCCTTTTGATCCTTACCGACTTTTCTCCCACCACCTGCTGTTTTCAGTTACATATACCCCAGTAGATTCCTTTTTCCTTAGACACTTTCACAATGGTTACTTAATTGCCAACCTTGGTCTTCCTCTGCCGCTCGGCATTTCCATTGGTATGTTATATCTTATTTCTTTGTAAAATTAATTAATGTTACTATTAGCTACTATATTTGCCATTGGTATGTAGTTTCTTATTTCTTTGTAAAATCAATTAATGTTACTAATTACTATTAAAATCAATTATTGTACCTATTTATTTTTTCATTCTACTCATTCTAAGAATTTAAGACGATATGTTCTTTTATAAGTTAATTGTATTTATAGTTCTGTTACCTATCACAATTATAATCTTTTTTTTGGTTCCGTATTAATTTCTTTTCCAATGAGTAGCTGAAACGTCCGAAATATAGATTTTTTAAAACAAAATCATATTGAGGTTTCTTTAGCCGAATCCCAACCATTCCATCTTTACTTATCACCTCGACGGCTAACTATCTAATCATCATCATTAATTTCATTGGATAGAAAAATGATGATGGGATAAATGTTTGGCGCACATAAATGGGACAATAGAGTAAGATATGCTATGTGGTTTCTTTAACTGCAATATTACATAGAGTGCACAAGAGTCTGGGGTTGTTGGTGTATTTGATGGACTTGGAGGAGAATCTGATGGCATATTAGGAAAAGATACTTACAGTGTTATAAGTAAATTTGATCGGCCCTTTGTAGTTAATGAAGTAGTTGGTAAGTAATAACAGTTCAATTGCGTTCAGAAACAATTTAAAAATGTTATATTCTTCCAAAATATACTATTTAATTCTACATTGACTAATATAATATTCAATCATCTGTTCATTATGAAATTATTAATCCACCATTAGTTGAAATAGGCCTCGCACGATTTCCATTGCCCATGTGAGCCTTTAAAATCTCATCCCCTTTCATAGATATGGATATGGAATTAAGATGAAATATCTTGCCGCCTTAATGCTTTCCAAATAGAGAGATGTTCTAATTGCGGGAAGACGGGTTGCGTTAACAGTCCATGTGATCTAGAAGGCTGGGATGGCTGGCGTCCTTCGTGATAAGAAGTCCTTTCGAATGGATCTTCTCCGGCACAGGTGGAAGTATGTATGAATGATGGATTTATTTAATAGCATTTTATATACTAGTGCTTCTGAAGTTAGTTGTGGTAATTGAGGTGAAACTATTATCGGCGAGTTGCGCTTTCTCCCCTTGTCGGCTAGACGTTTTCAGAACTACAAAAGGAGATCAAACGGAATAGTGTTTAGCATGTTAACATTCGTGAATAAGAACTATGCACAATCATAAAAGATAAATTAGCTTGATTGGCCCATAAAACTGGAAGACCTCTATTAAAAGGGGTCTAAAAAAAAGCGATATTTACGCACTACAATGCACAGGAAACAGGAAATAGCCGAGTCTAACAGGAAATTACTCGCTCGACCTCTACATCCGCTCATCCTGAACGTAACCCCTTTACAAACAACAAATAGAAATAAAAAATAAAACAAGGAACATTTAACAGAACCAAAAAAAAAAAAAAAAAAAAAAAAACTTTTCAAAAAAGGAAACTTTCCAGTTTTAAGCACCGATATCACCGAATGAGATGTATAATGTTTTTCCGTTTTTGACATTTCTTTTCGATTTATAGCATTTCCAAGTCTATTTGAACCTTTTCAAAGTCAACTGTAACCTTCTACAAATCAAATGCCACCCTTTCCAAGTCATCAGCAACTCTTTCCAAATCAAATGTAACCCTTTCCAAATGAGTTGAAACCCTTTCCGAAACAAATGTAACGCTTTACAACTCAATTGTCACCCTTTTTATTTCAATTGTAACCGTTTCTATTTCAATTGTTACCCTTGAAAATTTCAGGGACCGAAAGTGTTATCACAATTTTGTAAAAAAATCTTTTTTAACAGTTAAATCAGAATTATATCTATAAAATTGTTTTCAAATAGTTATTTAACAATTTTATTTGAATCCTGGAGAAAAAAACGGGCTCATCTTTACGGGCATTTAAGTTTGTTAGGGTTTGAGTCTCGTAAGGGTTAATACCTTGGCAGCTAACTATCTTTAGTCCAGAATTTTCCATTTTTTCTTCGGCAATATTTTGTTGCCGAACTATTATAAATATAAACAGTTCAATGTTTTTTTTCTTCTGTATTTTGCATTTATGTTCGAACTAGTGTTGCTAACTCCATCAAGCGAGCAACAAGATGTACCTGTATTACCAAAGCATAAGGTGTGAATTGCGTCCTTAGCCGATACTTCACGATCTTCGTGATATTATCGTTGGTCGCGAGTCTCCTGATTGCTTCGTGTCGTGTCTGTGTTGCTGTATTGAAGTCAGGATTTGATGAGGTGTCTCCCACACTTGCCTGATGTTTTCTGGGACAAATCTAATAAAACCAGTCAAGGATTCAATATTCTCGTTTGTTGCAGTAATGTTTTGTTGTTTTCGTTCATAAATATTAAAATATTATACAAAAAAATAATTCTGTAAATATCTTTATTCTGATGTCAATACTCTTGTAAGAAGTTTGCTTTAATAAACAATTTACTTAACGAGAAGCCAATAGTCAAAGGAACCTTTCCGAGAAACTTTCTAGAGTGCGAATAGAGAAATATATATATATATATATATATATATATATATATATATATATATATATGTGTGTGTGTGTGTGTTTATATATATTTGCGCTCGCATGACGCATGAAAAATGTCCACATTTTGATAAACGTTTGGCGCAAAAACCCTTTGTCTTGATTTTAAAGGTCAAGCCAAATCCGCCTACCGGAACAATATTTTGTTTGTGCAAATCGCTAAATAAAATCGTATTGCATATTTGTTTGCGCTACTAGGCTTTTAGGTACACGAATTATGTGTCACGTGTGTAATGTAACGAAACCATTTCAAGGCCATGTCTAAAAATATTGTCCAGCGTAATGCAACAAACTTTATATATCTTGAGTTTTTCGGATATATTCTTATACATGACAACCGGTTGGGAAATCGTAGTTAGTGTAATGTATTTATTCAAAAGTTATTACATTTTCTAAAAAAATACGGTTCATACGCGATTTTTGAAAAAGCGATCTCTTCCTGAGAAAATATCCTGTTTCTTGTTGTGGTGTCTAAAATCTTGCTTCAATTTATCTTTTGCATTCTTACATTTTTAACGAGAAGCCCGGTGGCCGTGAGTGTTAAGGCGTGAGTACTTAACACTCCGTGCCAAAGTGCCAAAGTCTTAGTTAATAATGAATGGACGTTAAAATTTAAATAAACATTTTTAACGAATGGTTAAGAGAAAACATTAACTACTACGGAAACGCGCTAAATTGACGCAGTTCCTGCAATTTGGACGTTTTATCAATATGCAACGTTCATAATTCCAGTGAGAACTTCTTGACATTATATTTTTAATTATTCTTCAACTGACCATTTTCTCAATCTTCTTATTTTCGTGGTAGGCGGAAGGTCTAATAATAAAAACTTCACCATACAGTATCACCAACTTTATTACGTCCCTACATGTTTCACGACTTTTTTTGGTGCCTCTTCAGGCGAAAAGTTACATATATAAAACTTACTGCCTCAGTCTGAGGAGGATAACCTTTCACCAGTACGGCCATGTCTAGACTGATCATGGTCTGAAAGAATCCAACATGGCGAAATATAATCAGCTGATCCATAATCGATTTGTCATACATTTAAAATTAATTTCCAGAAGAAATATAGTCTTAAAAATGAAAACCATCTTCCCACCCTTTAATTAAAACAAATTTTTACTTCTTGTCAAATAAATTAATAAAAAACGTAATCTAATGTAATATTTCAGTTTTTTTATTAACCACTTTCTTCGTATTTTTTATGATATGTTTATTTTCCTTAATTCTTATTTTCATTCTATTTCTTTCTTTACCTAAAGTGCTAATATTTTCAAAATCAAAACTATGTTTATATTTTATAGCATGGTAAGCCAACTCTGTCTCTCCCTTATCAATACTTCGAAAACGAATTAAACTGCATGCGCAAAGTATTGATAAGGGAGAGAATAAGACAGAGTTGGCTTACCATGCTATAAAATATAAACATAGTTTTGATTTTGAAAATATTAGTACATTAGGTAAAGAAAGAAATAGAATGAAAATAAGAATTAAGGAAAATAAACATATCATAAAAAATACGAAGAAAGTGGTTAATAAAAAAACTGAAATATTACATTAGATTACGTTTTTATTAATTTATTTGACAAGAAGTAAAAATTTGTTTTAATTAAAGGGTGGGAAGATGGTTTTCATTTTTAAGACTATATTTCTTCTGGAAATTAATTTTAAATGTATGACAAATCGATTATGGATCAGCTGATTATATTTCGCCATGTTGGATTCTTTCAGACCATGATCAGTCTAGACATGGCCGTACTGGTGAAAGGTTATCCTCCTCAGACTGAGGCTGTAAGTTTTATATATGTAACTTTTCGCCTGAAGAGGCACCAAAAAAAGTCGTGAAATATGTAGGGACGTGATAAAGTTGGTGATACTGTAAGGTGAAGTTTTTATTATTAGACCTTCCGCCTACCACGAAAATTTTATTTTTATTTCTAAAATATCTTCTTGTCCAAGGTCAAGAAGCCATCTTGAAGGAAGTTTCTTGTTAATCTCTAGTCATCTTCACCTTTATATAACGGATATTTACATTAAGAAGTGACTAGTATTCAAGTAGCCATTTAAAAGTATCGCGTAGGCCGGTGTATTTAATGTAAACACAAATTATTTTAATTTAGAACTTTGAATTTCGCTGCCTCATGCTCCAATGTAACAATTGCCCTCGGGTTGATCTTGTAAGATTCCTTGTTAGCAACGCAATTTTTTTTATTAACCTTTTGCTAATTTTGTTGTGAATTAGTGTTTCAATATATACAGGGTGATTCAGGTCTAAGTTGCCCAACTCTAGGAGGTGATTCTTGACATCATTTCCAACAAAAAAATCATGTGAAGTATGGACCGATTCCGAAAGGAAAAGCAGTTATGTCCAATTTTCTGTTTTTTTAACGTAGACATATGTATTATTGAATAAGAAGGGATTGATGAAATACTGCTCAAGACAATTAAATTCTAATTATGCCATCATAAAACAGTCAAAATTTCCTTAAAAATAAACAGTGCTTTTATTCTGTAAAAATTACGTTTTTCTTGTTGTAATGTTTACTATATTACACTTTGGAGTATTTACGAGATCACTAATACTATCTTAAAATATTATATGTATTATTATAAATAATCATACATTCTAATTATGCCATCATAAAACAGTCAAAATTTCCTTAAAAATAAACAGTGCTTTTATTCTGTAAAAATTACTTTTTTCTTGTTGTAATGTTTACTATATTACACTTTGGAGTATTTACGAGATCACTAATACTATCTTAAAATATTATATGTATTATTATAAATAATCATACATTCTAATTATGCCATCATAAAACAGTCAAAATTTCCTTAAAAATAAACAGTGCTTTTATTCTGTAAAAATTACTTTTTTCTTGTTGTAATGTTTACTATATTACACTTTGGAGTACTTACGAGATCACTAATACTATCTTAAAATATTATATGTATTATTATAAATAATCATACATGTTATGTTCCAAATGAGTCAATAGACGTCACACGAGTTTACTATATTACACTTTGGAGTATTTACGAGATCACTAATACTATCTTAAAATATTATATGTACTATCATAAATAATCAAACATGTAATGTTCCAAATGAGTCAATAGACGTCACACGAGTTTCCCCCTAGTAATCACCCAATCAAATATTAAACACACGATACGATGTCTGTATCTATTCACTGATTGGACGTATACGGCATTATATTAAATATTGCGAAATATAGGAAGCCATAACATTGAACATAAGTGAAAACTTGTTACAAGCTGCCGATAATGTCTGTGAAACCATTATCCACAACTAACAGCCTCTAGGATTAAACCGAATTTACTTCGACCTCCAAAGAAAATTGTTCCATTTGACAAAAAAGGAGACACTAACTACAGTTTAATAGTAATATTGGGAATAGTTTACAGAAAATACATGTAATATGTCCAATTTAGATTAAAAAGTAAAATAAAATTTCTATATTAGCACCATTTATTATAATATGGCCGGGTTCGGAATATTGGAGAAAGGTTTAAAACCTTGGAAGTCCTCGAAGACCAGGATAAACTCCTTACAATATTTCCTATATATGGTAAACAATCAGCACATCCATTTTAACATTCTTTTTATTTTATCAATTTGCCAAAAATAGTTTCAGGTTCTATCGTGCCTCGATCATAAAATTATCCAGATAAATTCGTTTGGGTTGTTTATTGGGCTGAGTACTAAAAATAGAAGCAGGAAACGCTTCTACTCAGAACGTCAAAAGGAGCGTAGAAGAATTACAAACTTTGGATCCATTGAAAGCCACGTGGTATCTACAAGCATGGGCGTATGTAAGGAGGGGGCTGACCCCCCCCCTCCGAAATTTTGATTTGATTGGAAAGAATGGCATAAAACCCATAAAAAAATTAAATAGGATCACTTAGTTCATAAAAAATAGTTTATTTTAGGTATAACAGCGTTTTAGTTGCTTAAAACTAGTCCAAGTTCTACTAACAACTAAATTGTTAGTTTTCCATACCCCGGAAATGGTCTAAGCCTCGCCCCCGAAGCCCCTCCCGAACATATTTTCAACATACGCCCATGTCTACAAGGAAATACAGGAATCAAGAATTACAGAGGCAGAATAGATTAGATTAGATAAAACCCAAACCCTCCGGATTACGGGGTGCGACTCGGCATTTTGTCCTTTTGTGCGGGTCTTAAAATGTTACCATACCATAGACTTCTAATAAATTTCAGGCATTGTCTTAATTTTTTCTTCGTTGTGGCTTTCAAAATGTAAGAATGGTCTTTTTTTCAAAGCTACACATTCAAGTGTAACATGCTTAGGTGTCCCATCCTTGTCTTTGCACCATCTGCAGGCTGGTGATGACCTGATCTTGGATTTGGCATATGAATATCATGGCAGAGTGGCCAGAAACAGTCGCCATAATCTTCAGTCCATTCTGGCCAAGAAGATTTCCTTCATACATAATCTTTCGCGATCTGATGAGGGACTAAGTATGGGTAATTACCTGTCTTTCCCAAACGTTTCCAAATTTTATTTTGGCTATGGTTATATTTGCCTCTCTAACTTTTGAAAATCCAAAAAATGGCATTTGGCCTGTATGTGCCACATTCCGCCAACTTCATGCATAATTCTGCCATCTTGTCTGCTCTTTCGTTGCCCAGGATACCTTGATGTCCCGGTACCCAATGGGGGACAACTTTCAAGTGATTGACATGTACAAATGATCCTTGATCCGGATTAGGCATTTGGATTCACTTTTATCTACAAATTGTATAGAGGAATTCCATTCTGGGCATGCGCAAATTTGATACCAGACTTTGTCGCCATAATCTACCTCAAGCCCTTCCTGGCCATACTTTAGAAAATGTCCAGGTCAGTAAAAGAGTTTTTATGGATAATTTTCTGTCCGCCCCAAGGTTTACCATATTTTTTTTTTTTTTTTTGGCTCTTGTTACAATGAACTCTTTAATGCAGGCTCTTGACAATGGGGTAATTGGCATTGAGAATTACAGAGATAGTTAAAGACCGAACTGTTTTTCAGAGTAAGTTCTAGAACAATATACAAAACATAATAATATATATACATATATTATTCTGGTATATATGTATATATATATATATATATATATATAAATTCTCTCAGATCTTAAGAGGCATGGGGTCGTTAACGCAGTCATCCTGTCTTCATACTTTATTTATTAGGCCTGACACGTTTCTTCAATATTTTCGCACCTCTTCAGGGGCATTTCTACAACAAAACATTATTTTTTGTACATCCAAGCGAAACAATTTTTTTAAATAAAAACTATGGAATGCTCCACTAAATGCATTAAAATGTTTCTAACCTAAATGAAATGTAAGACCTACCCTAAATGTTAAAATAATGATACCTACATTAAATGTTGAATAAAAAGGCATTTCAGTCCTACCTTGCTAGGAAGTCCTCTCGTCACCATGTACTCCCTCTGGACTATATATATATATATATATATATATATATATATATATATATATATATATATATGTATATATATATATATGATTTGAACCACCCATTTGTGGGTTCTGAAACGTAAAATATTCTAGTCGGCATTTTCGGATTGCGTCATGAGGTCAACCTCATAAGCGGGTTCTTACCTATGTAGAGAGGGAGGAATCGCGCTAAAAGCAATGGAAACATTTATATATATATATATATATATATATATATATATATATATATATATATATATATATATAAAGTTGGCCGACTTCAGACCTACACTTTTTGAGCATTGGAAGACAGCTAATACTGCCTCCACTACCTACTAAAATATTCAAAAGTTTTTATAACTATGCAAAAAATTACTTGTGTGTTGATTATGAAGACGGACCAATTTTCCCCTTGACATTTCTAATGCAATCATCACCTAACGACATAAGAGACATTGTCCTACAACCAATAAAGTGATCATTGAATAATACCTCCGAAATAAATATCATCGAACCTATCATCCTATTAGATACGCCTATTTTATTGATCTATGATTGTATTTTAAGTGCCTGGTTGTGTATTTCATCATGGAATAGGTAATGTGATTGCCTAAAAATATCTCTGCCTCGTTATTTTTGCATTCCGAGCATTATATTTTATATCCAAGATGCGACTAACAAAAAAAAAATATTATAATAATAATAATAAAAACCTTGGTCTTTTAGCGCGGTTCCTCCCTCCCTCCATAGTGAGGAAACCCGTTGATGAGGAGAACCATCTTAACGCCATCCGTGATTCAAATTTGTATATATATATATATATATATATATATATATATATATATATATATATATATTTAGATGGAACGGCATTTTTCTCCAGCGGTGGTTCTCCTCCTCACTTCTTCCCGGAATATTTCGATGGATTCATCTCCATCTTCTTCAGCCAGGTACTTGTTTCTTCCTCGGTGGTAGCCAAGGGAATGACATTTTTCTCGATCTGGGCTCCTTTTCTCCCCTCTAGCCACAGTATCGGCGGACGAATGGTGTTGAAGCTCCCTGGTGTAGTTGGGATTCTGTCCGTTGGCAGCGCTGATGGTCCGTTGGCAGCGCTGATTCTTACCATCGAAATATTCCGGGAAGAAGTGAGGAGGAGAACCACCGCTGGAGAAAAATGCCGTTCCATCTAAAAATACTATCCCAGCGACGAAAAATAACATCAATCATATATATATATATATATATATATATATATATATATATATATATATATACATATATATATATATATATATATGTATATATACAGTAATCCGGCGTCTTCGGGACCAGTTTACCGTAGGATTAGAAAAAACGCCGGATAAGAGAAGTCAGTTAGAAGCTGTCACTTATGTAGGTATTTTGAAAAAACCTTATTATTTCAGGATATATTAGTATTGACCTTTTTTAATATTGCATATGTATCTAGGTAAAATTTGGATACCGGATTATAAATTAAATTCAAAATATGTAACTCCTTACTGGTGCTTATAAGGCGTTCCAGCCGCAGGTGCCTTAATAGAAACATTTATTTTCTAAGTCGAAACACAAGTTTCCTGCCTCTAAAACGAAACGTATATGCCTTCTTTGACTTCTATTCAATGAAATACCACGAAACAAATGATTGGCTAGCTAGGAAGGGAAAGTTTTCTAGGAAGTCATTCCTCTCGGAGACCACCGGATTAGAGAGAGCTGTATATATATATATATATATATATATATATATATATATATATATATATAAATCCCGTAACAGGCCACGAGGGCCCTGAAGGGCAGATACTACGGAGGTATCTGATTCATGACCACACGGCACACTAGGGAGATAGTGTGGTCAGTACTATGCTCCGGCCGCCTGATTTTCCCCTTGGCTGCTTCGACTGCTAGAGTCCAAGGTACCCATTATTAAATTAATTAAAGGCTGGGTTGGCCTAGGGACGGTCAGGGAGGCCGAATTCAACCGGTGAACGAAGACACTAGAAGAAAAAATCTTTAGTGCTTGCTCGGGATTTGAACTCAGGCCTCCAGTGCTCTACTGCTCTCACTGAGCTAACCTCGCCCCCTATATATATATATATATATATATATATATATATATATATATATATATATTATATTTTTGAGCCTGCGAGAGAGGGAACAGAGGAATCCGCGCCCTGGAGCATGGTTTTTGGAGCGAAATTCTTTTAAATAAAATCGTAACGCTTACGTTTTTGAGTTCATATGCGAGCAGGTGCTCGTTTCATAGGTTCCTTCACGTAGGAATACGAACAAAATCATTCCTATGGCGATATCTGTAACCGTTTTCGTGAAAAAGGGGGGGGATATTTTTTGTAACTCATTTTCGTTTCGGGTACTCATCGAGGATTCAATTGAAATAATTTCTACGCGTTTTAAATTGATCTAAACTAAGGTAATTAAATTTTTGTTACATTTGGATTTAAGGAAATATTCGAAAAGACAATTTTAATAATAGACATCCTATTTTTTGGGATCTTCCTATATTTTCTTAAATATTTCGACTGTTAGAAAATCCTGGTAAGTGGAAGGTGTCCATTTCGAGGATTACTAAGTTTTCTACAAAAACGGTTTTAAAGCAACTTTCGATTTCAAGATGTCAATCGGAATAATAAGTGTTTGAAACTTCGTGTGTTAGTTTTGTTCTTGTGAACGGGTTTTTGTTTCTGTTTACTCAACTTGGCTTTTTTATGTTTTAAATAGCATTTAGCTCTATAATGAGTATTTTAGGGTAACAAAATGAGAAGCGTATTGGTACTAGTCATTCCATGCATGAACGTAGAGAAGGCGTGAGAGTCATTTCCGCTTAGGTTACTGTCAGTTTCCTGTTGTGGCGCCTGAAATCTTCCTTCTTTTGGAGATTTTATTACATACTAGCTGTTACCCAGCGTGCAATGCAACACCTACTATCTGCCTATGACTCTCCCCGTATCAAAATCTACCTGTATACCCAGTTACGTCAAAATCGGTCAAACTGTGTGAATCTGTCTAGATGTAGTTCGTGAGACAGCCAACAGAGACCAGCACCACAGCAGTTCTGAAAAAAACCGACTGAGGCCAGCACCAGAGCCTGCGAATAGATACCTCTTATCGACGATAAACCAGCACTCCTTAGTTAGGCAGTGACTGTTGAAATAAAATTGAAATAAACTGCATTAAATGATTAAATAATGATGTAAAGTCATCAATGAGCTCGAGTTATTCTAATTATCAAGAACATCAACAAATAAATTTGAGACATTATTCAAAATGGCCGTCACAATCTGAATGATTCAGTGTAGCCAATTTTTCTTGAACAAAACTTTTGACCTTTTCACCAAATTTTGAAATTTGACTATTTTTACCTAGCCTAGGAGATTTCCCGTATCAAGGCCTACCTTTGCGCCAAGACAGACACGTGATTTATATATATATATATATATATATATATATATATATATATATATATATAGATTTTCCATTAATGATCAAAACCTACCAATAACTGTTTAGATTTGTAATCAAGATGACGCAGCTCCTGCGAGTCGCCATTTTATTTCATTAATAGAATTAAATTCCCGTATTTTTGTCAATTTTCCGCCATGTATTAGATTTAAAATGAAACGGTTGAGTTGATAATTCTATTTATCATAACAATGTTGATAACTTATTGTTCGTCTGAATGTGCATATTAGTCGAAAATATCTAAATAAATTGAAAAATATTACAAAAAAAATATTTTTGGTGTAGTACTAATAGAGGTAGTGAAAAAAACAAAACAAAAACAAACATTCTAAACAGTATAAAATTTCAGTATTGTAAGCTAAAAAATAATTTCATTTAGAGCCTTCTGCTCAAATTCAGGAACATAAATATGCTTTAGTTCCACCCGGCAAACCTATGTAATGTACTGTATAACATACAGTCTTCTTTTTCGTACATGGCTACCGCGCATGCGCAAACGCCAGCAGACACTTTTTTCCAGTTTAGTCATCGCTAAAGTATATTTATACTAAAATTTAAACCATTTTAGATAAACTAGAATCTTCCTTTAGTAATATTCCACTGAAATTCTTTCAAAAAGTCGTGAAGACCCCAAACGAATTTTTAGTAATTTACACAAAGGATTTCACGATTGGTCTTATGAAAATTAAAAAAAAAAAAAAAAAAAAAAAAATAGAACTTTCAGCAATATAAATACTGATAAAACCATTGATAAGAAGACCCGAACATCCAGACTGCCAGTTTTCGTGCTCGTCCTGTGATGCAAGGCCCACCCCACTCCTTGACACTACCTTCTACCCCTGGTGTATATATACGGAGTGAAGCATCTTCAAGCAACACAAATCTAGTTCATCTCAACAGCAACAGTATGGCAAAGGTAAAAATCTAGATACTTATACAAATAGGAAAGTAATCAAAATATTATCGCCATCAAAATTTGTATCATTTTAACTTATGAGGTCTTGCAAATTTTTCATGGGCTTAAATACTTCCTTAACTAATCAGGGGAAATTTCTTTTAGGGCAGCTCACCATTGCTGTGCAGCTCTTAAAGTAAAATAAAAAAAAAAAAAATAAAATAAAAAAACTAATCATAAATGAAATCCAAGAATGTTTATGGGCCGAAACAGTTTTTAAATGTGCCAAAAATTCGATTTTTCAACTAAAGTACATACATTTAAAAAAAAAAATTTTTTTCATCTTTATTAAAAGAAACAATTATAAAAAAAAAATAAATAAAAAATCTTTTCGGTGCATTAAACTGCAAAGTCGATTTTTCAAAACCATGTTTTTCAAATCGAGCGATACGCTAGCGCTTTCAATTTTCACCCAATCAACTTCAAATTTTAACTGCAGATTCTTAATGACATTTTCTAGTAAAGTACGTAAGGGAATTTTCCATTCATTGATTTTTCCATTCACAAAGAAGGAGTACTCAAAGGCATGAGGATGTTCAGGTTGGGTACCTTATGCAGCAATAATTAAGCTGAACTCTTTGCTGTTCTACAGAGCTTGATGTGGCTGTTCTGTGAAGAAACAGAGTATTCTCCTGGGACTACTGCAGTAGTTTACACAGGCAGTCAGGTGGTAACCCAGTCACTGCTTCGGAACAAGAATAATAATGCTCTTATTTATGAGATACGAAGTCTAGTGGAAGAGCTGAAGGAGTCAGGTCTAGATCTCTCCATGGAGTGGATACCAGGACATAGCGGCATAGGTGGAAATGAAGAAGCTGATCGTTTGGCCAAGGCTGCAAGTCTCTTACCAGTCAACGATGCTGCTTACAAGAAGTACCCTTTCACATTAGCGAAGAAAATCTTTAAAAGAAACTGCAAATGGGAATGGGAAAAAATGTGGCAGAAATCGGAAAAAGGGGCAGTAACAAGGAAGTACTTTCAAACAGTGAGGGAAAGGCAAAATTGCAGATGGCTTGAACTGACTCCGATACTGACTAAGTATTTAACAGACCATGGAGACTTTGCTAGCTACCTACATGCGTTCGGCATACGAGGTCTTCCAGACTGCGGCTGTGGTCAGATTGAGACGGCGGAACATGTTCTAATGGATTGCCCGCAATACGAAGAATCAAGAAAAAGATGTATAAAAAGCACGGTCACAGCATTACACGGGTTAGTTTTAAAAGAACATTATAAATCTTTTCAAACATTGGTAATTGAAATTGAAAAAAAAACGAAAACATCATTAATTTCAGGTTAACTTATTACATATTATTTATCATTTTTTTAATAATTAATTTACTAAAACAATTAAGATCTTTCAAATATTTCACATTTATTTTTATTACTTTTATTTCTATGCATTTGTTACTTTGTTAAATGTTCAATAATTTATTTGGTAACTTTGTTATTTAACTTACTATCCGTAATATAACTTACTATCCGTAATATAACTTACTATCCGTAATATAACTTACTATCCGTAATATAACTTACTATCCGTAATTTCTTTATATACTTTTATAATACTATTTGTCTAATTTTAAAGAATTATTTATACCTTGTAATGCTGTGAGCGGAGCAAGGTTGTTGTTAAAATGTACATAAATAAAAAAAATAAAAAAAAAAAATTCATTGATTTATTACAATATTATTGACAGATTTTCTACGGATTTATTAATAGAAAATGTAGAATTGTTTACAATTTTCGAAAAATTTATTTTCCTTAAAAATCCTACTTATTTGACTATATTTAACCTTCTTCTTTCAAAATAATTTGAGTTTTTTTTTTAGATTAAAAATTACCGCCTGAATACTATCGCCATCAAGAAAAGTGGGATTCCGTTCGTCAGACACAGCGCCGCCATTTTGTATTCGAAGAATTAACTTTTTTTTTTCTTTTTTTTTGTTACTTTACCATCCCATACAATATATTGATGACAATGATATAAAACTTATTTTATTTTTTTATTTATTTATTAAAAGTTTCGCAGTTTTATAAAACTTATGACATAAAGAATTGAAAAGTATTGTATTTTTGTTATCCATTAATTGGAGAAAATTATTTCGATTTTTACCGCAAAATGTAGTATTACCCCTTAAATGGGATGTTCGTCGTTAATTTGTATTCAATATACAATAAGTTTTAAAAAAAAATGTACCAAGAAAAGTTTATATATATATATATATATATATATATATATATATATATATATATATATATACATACATATATATATATATATATATTTATACATATATATATATATATATATATATATATAATATATATATATATATATATATATATATATACATATATATATATATATATACATATATATATACATATATATATATATATATATATATATATATATATATATATATAAATATTTCGGAAGCCTATGAAAGCAAAGTTATTGACGAATTTGACTTCTCGTTTGAAGCAAAGTATTTTTATAACAGAATCTGTCACTCTTTTTTATCGCGCCAACGTCATTAGCGGGTTTTCTCCCTACGGAGTGAGAAATTAAAGACGCTAAGAGGATAATACCCCGTCCCAAAAATCAGTGTTAAATTAACTTAAAAATATAAATAAATAATTAAAATTCATATAACTTTTTGAAGGTTTATGTAAATTGATAATTCCATATTTTATTGTACTTTATTTTTATAAATATATCAATCCAATGAAAATATCAAGAAGGTTCGTTTTAGCACAAAGTGAAGGTAGTGAAAAATAGATTTCATGAGTTTTAAATAAAAGTATTTTGAATAAATGGTTTATGAACATTTCAAACGAGAGTTCTATGTTTCCCAATGTTACATATCTGCGCATGCGCGTTTTTACAAATACAACCTTCCTAACAGTGAACTTTAGTGCTTAATAACTTCTTTCCTAGTTGAATGCGAACTATGTTTTTAGCGGATTCGTGTTTAGTGCATCAAAATACGTTATTGTACAAAATTTGAAAGAAATCGGTTTGGAGGACGCTAAACTTCAGTTTTACCTAAAGTTATATGCGGTGCATGCCCCCGGGCTCAAAGCAGACCGGAAGTGTACTTTGAGATGACAAAATGTTGTAACTATAGCTAAAGGTATTAGCTATCACGATGATTAAACATTTCATGAATAAATTAGCGATTAGCGCTCTGCCGTCGCTATGCGCTAATCGTTATCGCAGGCTCTTATCAGTACCGCTAAATTAGCGAGAAGGTATTAGATATTAGCGACCGCTAACGTTTGCCCAACTCTGATCAATATGCTAACACAAGTGACTGTATTAACCACAGGAAACGAGGCAAGTAAGTTGTAAATAAATTATGACAGCGCACTCAAATGAATTGCGGTGAAAATAGGCAATGTTAGACGTAATATACTTTATAGAAATTTCTTTGAACAACTAGACCAAGATGACTAAATAGGAAGATGACGAGTGTCTTTGGATTTGTTGGTAATATTTTCTTGTTCATAAGATTCTGAAAAGGTTAATAAAGGGTCCAAAAAATGTTCTAATATCTTATTCAATTTTTATTGCCCTTTTAATTATTTTATTGATGAACTTTTATTTATTTTATATTATTTATTAATTTCTTTATATTTTATATACTTATTTTTTTAATATTTTTTCTACAGTCCTATATTACATCAAATATTTTAGCCACTTTGAGGACGAGTAAGATTTTATTCTTGGACGAGCCGTCATCTATGGCTTTAGTCGCATCAGTATGGTATATTAAACTTATGGAAGAAATGTGTGTAGTCAGGACATTCCTTGAAAAAGTGTTCGATTGTCATGATAGTGTTACGTTTAGGCCAGTTTGAGGATTATATTTTGACCTCAAATATTCATAATATTTTATTGGGCTAAGTAGCCAATTGGATGACTGTTAGATAAAAATTTTTGGAATTTTTGGATATTTCAGTTAAATGAATTATAAATTTCTCTCAATGAATTGATCACCGCTAAATACTGGTTGACGTTTAGTCCTACTTTAGGGTATATTCTATCCAGTGATTTTCTATAAATTCATATATTTTTTAAAATTTAAATCGAAGAAAGATATATACTTTCTTTCAAAGATCTTGGCGAAGGTACCTTGGAAATCATCTTAAATGTTAGTAAAGTCTCCTGAAGATGACAGTACAATTTTACAAACGATCAAATGTAAATGTTTTTAAAAAACGTTGTCATAGAACAGTTTTTCTCTGCATGTGTTCCTTGGCGAATTTCTTCAAGTTAATGTGAATACATCAAGTGTAACTGTATGTCTATAATATACCTTAAAATAATACCAAGACGTTAAATGTATTGTTCTTTTTGTAGGTTTTGATTCTGATAGTGGCGGCACTATGTGCAGTAGCTGCCGAGCCACCAGTGAACACCTATTTGCCAGCAGCACCATCGAGCATTGGTGCAGCTCGAGGCATTGGTGGGCCTTCTTCACAGTATGGTGCACCAAGTGCTTTCGGCGGTAGGCAATCTTCGACTTATAGCTCACCATCATCTCAATATGGTGCTCCTTCTCAGAGAGGAGGACTTCCATCTGGCCAGTATGGTGCTCCATCTCGCGGCGTTTCTTCAGAATATAGTGTTCCAAGCTTGAGGACCCCATCTTCTAACTATGGTGCGCCAAGCGCAAGGACCCCATCTTCTAACTATGGTGCTCCTGGCTCAAGGACCCCATCTTCTAACTATGGTGCTCCAAACGCAAGGATCCCATTTTCTAACTATGGTGCGCCAAGCGCAAGGATCCCATCTTCTAACTATGGTGCACCAAGCGCAAGGACCCCATCGTCAAATTATGGTGCCCCGTCATCATCATATGGCGCTCCATCGGCATCTAGGACTCCATCTTCACAATATGGTGTCCCCTCAGGTCAATATGGCACTCCATCTGGTCAATATGGCGCACCTTCAGGTCAGTACGGCGCTCCCTCCGGTCTTTATGGCACACCATCAGGACAATACGGTACTCCATCCAACGATTATGGAACCCCAGGAACTACTACCGTGACTGACGATGCAGTTATTACATCAGCTGCTGGTAGATTCGCACAATCTGGTTCTAATGGTTACAACCAGGGAGGTGCTCCTTCTTACGCTCGCGGTGGTGCAGCTGGAGGTTACACTGCTGTCGCAGGAGGTTACAATGGAGCAGCTGGCGGTTACAACGCTGCTGATGGTTATAACGCAGCTGGTGGTTACAACGCAGCTGGTGGTTACAACGCCGCAGGTGGTTACAATGGAGCAGGAGGATACGGACGAGGAGCTGATGAATACGACGACCAATCAGTAAGTATATAAAATTTCAACCATTTGGTAGTATTTTGGATTTTTTTTTTACATTTGTATTTACGAGTTTGTGCTTCAACAGGAACCAGCTAAATACCAGTTCAACTATGAGGTTAATGCACCTGAATATGCTGTGGAATTCGGCCATGAAGAAGAGAGAGACGGCGACAACACCAGGGGTTCCTACCACGTCCTTCTTCCAGACGGAAGGAGGCAGCTGGTACAATACACAGCTGATCTCGATGGTTACAAACCCACAGTCACCTACGAAGGAACTGCATCAGCTGATAATGGAGGATTCGGAGCTTCCGCTCTGAGCGGTGGATACAGTGCTTCGGGAGCAGGAGGTTACAGTGCACCATCGGCTGGAGGTTACAGTGCAGGAGGTTACAGCTCTCAAGGTTCCACGGGTGGTTACAGTTCACAAGGTTCCGCAGGAGGTTACGGTTCACAGGGATCTGCAGGAGGTTACAGTTCACAAGGCTCTGCGGGAGGTTACAGCTCACAAGTCTCTGCGGGAGGTTACAGTTCACAGGGATCTGCGGGAGTTTCCAGTTCACAAGGCTCTGCGGGAGGTTACAGCGGAAGCACATCCGGTTCAGGTTATCCTGCAAGCCGGAGTCAACAAGCTGGATACTCAGGAAGTGGTCCTTACTAAACATCAAAATAACCTCACCTCTATTTATTGTTTTTTTTATACAAATTGTAATTAGTTTTTCAATAAATCTTTTTATATAAATCTATTTTTCATTTTTTGATGTTCTCTAATACATAAATAAAAAAAAGTCTAAAAAGAACGTTCTTTGTAGTGTATTATAGGCAGAGCAATCTCAGTTGAAGGAATTGATGCTTAAAATTGGTTTACGTTGTCTTTTTTTAAATTTATTATTTTTTTTACGGCTTCTAGTGCATAAGTGCCGCCATCCATGGTGCAGCAGGGAATTCTCTCAACTGGCTCTGAAATGAGAAAAATCCTTGCTGCAGGTGGGGGTCGAACCCCCATCTCCCGCATGAGGGGCATTAGCAACTGGTCCAAAAGGAGACACTTTTTGTATGTTTTTTTTTTTGTTTTTTTTACGGCGCATCGACAAATCGTGGCCATTAGCGCCGACGTCCAGGGTGCAGTCAGGAATTTTCTCAGCGAGCCCTGAGATGAGAAAATTCCTGTCGCAGGTGGGGATCGAACCCACCATCTCCCGCTTATGAATCTAGCGCGCTAGCCACTAGACCACGGGAGACCCCTTTTTGTATGTTATCCTCAGTTTTATATTGATTGTTGTTAATTGGCTTTATTAATTAATGCAATGTAAGTAAATGAGAAACTTGTTTGTAGTAAAGCTTTCTATAAGAATACGCGGATGTCGAGAAGGCGAAAGAGAATTTTCGGCTTAATATTGGCTACTGTCTGTATTATGTGGATTTTGGCACCCAAAATGTTGCTTCTCTTCGAGAAATTATTCGAGTAAAAAATCAAAATCAGTCCCGTAACAGGCTTGGAGTGCCCTGAGGGGCAGATACCAACATGGCACACAGCTAGTTCTTGATACGGGGGTGTGATAGGCAAGGCCGAAATCGTCTATCAGCTCTCTTCTATCTGTTTTTTCATTATACAAATCCACACAGATTTTGACCAAACTTGCCGTCTTGATCAGTGGAGTGTCATGGCTAGGTCAAAAAAATCTACCTGCTGTCAGTCTGTATGTTTGTTTTTTTAAACAAATCGTTTGACAGATTTTGACCAAACTTGGCACACATGTAGATAGTCCGGGGAGTGTCAAAGCCTAGATTAAAGTCGTCCAGGACTCACAGTTCGGATATTACTTATTTAGTCTCTAAGTTATTTTTGATTTTTTAGATGCAGAATGTAGGTGTAGCATGGCACGCAGATGAAAACAGCCAATCGAATATAAAAAAAAAAGGCCGTCACGCAGGAGCTGCATAACTAAGCACTTTCCTCAGAATTTGGGTAGTGTAGACTGCTTT
>OX328130.1:15192250-15319750 GCA_946811695.1 Gonocerus acuteangulatus
TTATCGTTTGTGGGGTCCGGAAAGGTAAAATTTTCCATTCGGCACTTCCGGATTGCCTTATAAACGAGGTTCCTCCGTATGTAGGGAGAGCGTCACCCTCCTCAAGCATGATGTCCACGGTGTCAAGTCATAATTCTCTTACAAGAAGTATTGACTTCTACAAAAAAATAAAATAAAAAAAATTACCACTAAAAAAGAGGTCAAGTTCCAGGCACCTCCCAAAAAATGTTGCCTATGAATTTTATGATATCATATTACTATACCAAAGTTTGAGGCCCTTAATACCTTGTCAAGGACCTTATAATACCCTCTCACTAATTTGTGCATTTCCAACTGACCGTTTTAACTTACATAGAAATCATACAACCCTGATCGTTTTAAGTCATCAGAGAGTTTATAATAATCCTGAATCATTACTCTTATACGCATTACAGTTATACGCAGTGTACTGCAGTCTATTCATAGGCAACATTGATTTTAATATTTCCTGATAATTAAACCCCACAAAAGTGTCTGCCCTTTTGTTATTATTTTAAAATATGTTTATTGAAGACGCTGTTTAAATCGCAGTGTGAATAGTGTGAATAAAGAACTTCATTTAATATCTAAAATAAACACTAGATATTTTTTTTATTTACATTTTAATCCATATTGCCTTAATTTGCAAATTTTTTTTACATTAATGATAGTTAATTTCTGAATAAAAACACTATTTTGGGCAATATTGTTTTGCACCTTTCCCCTATGTGCAGTACCTGGTGTTCCAAGGTATGTCCAGGAAACACTTACTTACCTTCTTATCTACCCAAGAAGTACTTATAGAAAAATTTCAAGGTGCATAAAACCCTTCATGAAAAGTGCGTTGCCAGCTCTCCGACTATTAGCAATTTGTATCTCATTTTCTAACCTTGTATTACTAATAAACTCATTTTAATGTTAAATGCAATTAAAACAAAAAACGCAATTATAAAGTGAAATAAACAGAGACAGAAGCCGTTCAAAAGAACACCCAAACAACAAAAGAGCGAAAGTTGATAAAGAGGATGGGGTAATTTCCGCTCAGTGATACAATGAGTTTCCTGTTGTAGTATATAAAATCTTATATTATTTCTTTTTGAGATTTCATGGCATATTATAACGAAACATAAAGCCCTACTAATAACTGCTTATATTCCTTTAATAATGGACTAACATGACGCAGTTCCTGCGAGTCGGACTTTTTACTTTAACTATTATTACCTAGTTTTATATTACTTTAACTATTATTACCTAGTTTTATATTACTTTTGTCTAGATTATGTTTTTTGTGGCTGCTTCCTTAAAGCACGAGATAACAACCTCGCCCCAGACCGCATTTCTCGCATCAAACAGCAAAAGTTCTTAAGGGTTGCATTTTGGGTTTTTAAGGATTGTGTCGGTGCCACAATAATCTTCAAGGGCCCTGATTCAATATTTGGGCACTTACGTACTAGTTGCGCCGATCTCGAGAAGTGGGTCTCGTTCAGGGATCCGGATCATGACATGAGAACTCAAATGAAGTTGTGGCAGTATGGCGAGCGAAAGACCATTTATTAATATTATTAACGAATTGGATTGAATAGAGTTTCGATATAACCTTGAGCGAGCGGAAACGCATAGCAGTTACGCCAATAACATAAGTACTACTGGTTTCCTTGGTTACATAACATTAGCACTTATGTTAATTGTATAATTGCTATGCGTTTCCGCTCGCTTAAGGTTATATCGAAACTCTAGTTAATCCAACTCGTTGGTAATATAGATCACTGGGTTTCCGGTGGAAAATGGGCCGATATGCAACTTAACATTGCTTTAAAAGAGTACTTTTTAAGTCTTTGGTAAATCCCAAATACCCATTTTCCTAGCCGAAAGAACAGTACAAAGAACACTACAACACAAACAACTCTAAGAAGTGAAACAAGAAACAATAAATATAACTTGTAAAAAACACAAATCTAACAGTAAGTTTTTTTTTGTGTATGTGTTTAACGGCGTATCAACAATTTGACTATTAACGCCGGGCTATCTACAGGTTGCCATCCTTTTATAATGCCAACGGCACGTGGTCGGTCACCCATTCAGGTACTGGCCACGCCCGACGTTGCTTAACTTCGGCGATCTACGGGAACGGGTGCATTCAACGCGGCTATGGCCGTTGGCTCTAACAGTAAGTGGACCTAAAACGATGACTAGAACGGAAGAAAGAACAGCCAATGGAATAGCCTATAGGAATAAACCAATAGAAACGCTTCATTTGAGTTTTCATTTCATGATCCGGATCCCTGAACGAGACCCACTTCTCGAGATCGGTGCAACTAGTACCAATACTTGTGTGGGAACTCACACTTTTTTCAGAAAATATATTAAATTCTCAAAGCAAAAACGCAACATTTTGATAATACATTTATATTCAAAGGGACTTATACATTATCAAGGGATTTATACATTTATAACTTGGGTCCAAACGGATCAATCGAAGTATAAAAATGTGTATTTTTAATCACAGAAAGGTAGCACACCGTGAAAAGTCCTTTATTTTGGCTAACGACATGAATAACAAGATTATAGTGTAACATAGCCTAAATTAAAAGATTTTTTTGTTGTTAGGCCTAAACCAAGAGGTGCTGGGGTTTTTCCGACAAGATTCAGCGACTACAAATACATATTGTAAACATGGTTAGTTCTCAGGGACAGAATGTTTTTTATATGATGTGGAAAAAGTAGGACACATTCAAATTTAAAGAAAAATACTTATATTTAATTTATTGTTTTTGATCATTTACTTTTGTAATAACAGCTCACTCAATTATTAAATTTTTATATAATCTTGTTCTAGAGTAAAATCGAACTATAATGAAAATAAACTACAATATAACCACACATTTTTTTTTTAAATCCTATTAAATAATGGATATCTATATTTTTTGGGAGCTGCTATAACAATAAAAGTTATCAAAGATAAGGAAATTAAAGGCATTTTTGTATAATAAGTAAAATGATTTAAACCAGGGGTCGAAAATAATTGTTAACCTTTACTTTAAAAAAGTATTTTTTAAACTTTTACTTTTATTTCCATTTTTAAATAAATTTATCTGTTATTGGTTTAGAGGACTACTGGCACTTAATTTCAGCTACCATAGCTACAAACGTACCCAGATTGGTCTACTAACGTAGGACAATAAACCAGACGTAGGGCGATAAAATGTCTAAGATTAATTAACGTAGTTATTTCAAATATTTCTCTATGTAAATAATTATATGTAAATAATTATTCACTCAGATAATTATCTAATCTAATTAACCATTAAACAGTGAGCAATTACAGCGGAAGAATAATTTCAGATGCACAATATTGACACATTTTTGCGGAAATTATACGAAAGAGAATGGTGCTAATGACTTCCGGGAAAATTCATAAAATATATTAATTAATATTACTAGTAGTTATCGTGATAGCGTAATTATAAATAAAATAATTAGCCTAAACAAAATGTTTCTTTTCATTTTTAGCGCGGGTCCTCCCACCCTTACATGAAGAAACCCGTCTTATAAGGTTGACCTCATGACACAATCCGGAAGGGCCGAATAGAAAAGTTTACGTTTCAGAACTTATAGATCTCGAAAATAACTCTGTTTTAAAGTTGTGTGTGTGCGTATATATATATATATATATATATATATATATATATATATATATATAGGTCTATTCGATCTCTCACAGGCTCAAAAATGGTCTGATTTTGATGAAATTTGCTACGAAAATCTTTGGTCTAATTTGAAAGGTCCGCCAACCGGATAATGCGTCAATCGGAACATAGTTTTTAGAGCGACATCCGCACAAAAAAAATTGTAACGCTTAAGTTTTCGAGTTCGTGTTGCAGGTACTCTTTTTATAGTTTACTCAACATTGGAAAAATAATGACACCATTTTAAAGGAAATATCTGTAACAGTTTTTTAGAAAAGTGGATAAAATATTTTAGTAACTTGTAATTTTCGGTTTGGGTACTTAGAACCGTGGGATTTTATAGAAATATTTTTGGCATCTTTGAAATTCATCTAAACTAATGTTATTATTTTGGTTTAGTTTGGAGTTAATGAAATATTCGAAAAAAAAAAATTATAGGCATGAAACGTTTTGGGATCTTTGTATATTTCTGTAAACATTTCAGGAAACGGTTGGAAAATTTTGGTAAGTGAAAGGTGGCCATTTGAAAGTTTACTAAATTCTCTACAAAAAAGGTTTTGAAGCAATGTTCCATTAAGCCATGTCAATAGAAGAAATAAGTGTTTAGAACTTCAAATGAGCGTGTTTCGTTTTTTTGAACGGGTTTTACTCAGTTTTTAATTGGTTTCTTTTTTTGTTTTAAATTGCATTTATTTGTAAAATTAGTATTTAAGTAAAAGAAGACAAGAAAATGAGAAACGTTTGAATAATAGTGTTTTCCTAGAGCGAACTTTGAGAAGGGCGGGTAGTCATTTTTCCAGGTAACGGGTACCCTTGCACACTGTCTCGTATCCGGGCCGTAAAAGTATTCCACGAAAGGTCTAACAGAAATAATAACTGTTTCTATTTCATGCTTTCCAAATGACACAAAGAACGACGCTAAAAGGACCCCGCCCTTTCCTAATGGAAAATGGCTTTCGGTCAAATTGAACGTAACTATGCTCGTTGGATAGAGAAAGTCTTTCTGAACAAAAGTCTCCATGGGCACAACACCAAAAAGTTAAAACTTTTGGGTATCCGAAGTTTTCCATTTTTAAATTTTGCAAAATCTCGAGATCTCTGGTTGAAATGTTTCCCAAGCCTTTTGGCCAGTAAAAAAAAAAAACGTATCAATTATTTTTCGAAGACCTTTCGAACGACACCACATTTGACACTCCTAATAAGATAAAATATAAGATTTTCACCCCCCTGTGCGCCGGTTAACAGCTAGTATATAATGAAATCTGGATGAGAAGTAATATAAGATTTTAACCCCCCTGTGCGCCGGTTAACAGCTAGTATATAATGAAATCTCGATGAGAAGTAATATAAGATTTTAACCCCCCTGTGCGCCGGTTAACAGCTAGTATATAATGAAATCTCGATGAGAAGTAATATAAGATTTTAACCCACCTGTGCGCCGGTTAACAGCTAGTATATAATGAAATCTCGATGAGAAGTAATATAAGATTTTAACCCCCCTGTGCGCCGGTTAACAGCTAGTATATAATGAAATCTCGATGAGAAGTAATATAAGATTTTAACCCCCCTGTGCGCCGGTTAACAGCTAGTATATAATGAAATCTCGATGAGAAGTAATATAAGATTTTTACCCCCCTGTGCGCCGGTTAACAGCTACTATAAAATGAAATCTCGATGAGAAGTAATATAAGATTTTAACCCACCTGTGCGCCGGTTAACAGCTAGTATATAATGAAATCTCGATGAGAAGTAATATAAGATTTTAACCCCCCTGTGCGCCGGTTAACAGCTAGTATATAATGAAATCTCGATGAGAAGTAATATAAGATTTTAACCCCCCTGTGCGCCGGTTAACAGCTAGTATATAATGAAATCTCGATGAGAAGTAATATAAGATTTTAACCCCCCTGTGCGCCGGTTAACAGCTAGTATATAATGAAATCTCGATGAGAAGTAATATAAGATTTTCACCCCCTGTGCGCCGGTTAACAGCTAGTATATAATGAAATCTCGATGAGAAGTAATATAAGATTTTAACCCCCCTGTGCGCCGGTTAACAGCTAGTATATAATGAAATCTCGATGAGAAGTAATATAAGATTTTAACCCACCTGTGCGCCGGTTAACAGCTAGTATATAATGAAATCTCGATGAGAAGTAATATAAGATTTTAACCCCCCTGTGCGCCGGTTAACAGCTAGTATATAATGAAATCTCGATGAGAAGTAATATAAGATTTTAACCCCCCTGTGCGCCGGTTAACAGCTAGTATATAATGAAATCTCGATGAGAAGTAATATAAGATTTTAACCCCCCTGTGCGCCGGTTAACAGCTAGTATATAATGAAATCTCGATGAGAAGTAATATAAGATTTTAACCCCCCTGTGCGCCGGTTAACAGCTAGTATATAATGAAATCTCGATGAGAAGTAATATAAGATTTTAACCCCCCTGTGCGCCGGTTAACAGCTAGTATATAATGAAATCTCGATGAGAAGTAATATAAGATTTTAACCCCCCTGTGCGCCGGTTAACAGCTAGTATAAAATGAAATCTCGATGAGAAGTAATATAAGATTTTAACCCACCTGTGCGCCGGTTAACAGCTAGTATATAATGAAATCTCGATGAGAAGTAATATAAGATTTTAACCCCCCTGTGCGCCGGTTAACAGCTAGTATAAAATGAAATCTCGATGAGAAGTAATATAAGATTTTAACCCACCTGTGCGCCGGTTAACAGCTAGTATATAATGAAATCTCGATGAGAAGTAATATAAGATTTTAACCCCCCTGTGCGCCGGTTAACAGCTAGTATATAATGAAATCTCGATGAGAAGTAATATAAGATTTTAACCCCCCTGTGCGCCGGTTAACAGCTAGTATATAATGAAATCTCGATGAGAAGTAATATAAGATTTTAACCCCCCTGTGCGCCGGTTAACAGCTAGTATATAATGAAATCTCGATGAGAAGTAATATAAGATTTTAACCCCCCTGTGCGCCGGTTAACAGCTAGTATATAATGAAATCTCGATGAGAAGTAATATAAGATTTTAACCCCCCTGTGCGCCGGTTAACAGCTAGTATATAATGAAATCTCGATGAGAAGTAATATAAGATTTTAACCCCCCTGTGCGCCGGTTAACAGCTAGTATATAATGAAACCTCGATGAGAAGTAATATAAGATTTTAACCCCCCTGTGCGCCGGTTAACAGCTAGTATATAATGAAATCTCGATGAGAAGTAATATAAGATTTTAACCCCCCTGTGAGCCGGTTAACAGCTAGTATATAATGAAATCTCGATGAGAAGTAATATAAGATTTTAACCCCCCTGTGCGCCGGTTAACAGCTAGTATATAATGAAATCTCGATGAGAAGTAATATAAGATTTTAACCCCCCTGTGCGCCGGTTAACAGCTAGTATATAATGAAATCTCGATGAGAAGTAATATAAGATTTTAACCCCCCTGTGCGCCGGTTAACAGCTAGTATATAATGAAATCTCGATGAGAAGTAATATAAGATTTTAACCCCCCTGTGCGCCGGTTAACAGCTAGTGTATAATGAAATCTCGATGAGAAGTAATATAAGATTTTAACCCCCCTGTGCGCCGGTTAACAGCTAGTATATAATGAAATCTCGATGAGAAGTAATATAAGATTTTAACCCCCCTGTGCGCCGGTTAACAGCTACTATAAAATGAAATCTCGATGAGAAGTAATATAAGATTTTAACCCACCTGTGCGCCGGTTAACAGCTAGTATAAAATGAAATCTCGATGAGAAGTAATATAAGATTTTAACCCCCCTGTGCGCCGGTTAACAGCTAGTATATAATGAAATCTCGATGAGAAGTAATATAAGATTTTAACCTCCCTGTGCGCCGGTTAACAGCTAGTATATAATGAAATCTCGATGAGAAGTAATATAAGATTTTAACCTCCCTGTGCGCCGGTTAACAGCTAGTATATAATGAAATCTCGATGAGAAGTAATATAAGATTTTAACCCCCCTGTGCGCCGGTTAACAGCTAGTATAAAATGAAATCTCGATGAGAAGTAATATAAGATTTTAACCCCCCTGTGCGCCGGTTAACAGCTAGTATATAATGAAATCTCGATGAGAAGTAATATAAGATTTTAACCCCCCTGTGCGCCGGTTAACAGCTAGTATATAATGAAATCTCGATGAGAAGTAATATAAGATTTTAACCCCCCTGTGCGCCGGTTAACAGCTAGTATATAATGAAATCTCGATGAGAAGTAATATAAGATTTTAACCCACCTGTGCGCCGGTTAACAGCTAGTATATAATGAAATCTCGATGAGAAGTAATATAAGATTTTAACCCCCCTGTGCGCCGGTTAACAGCTAGTATAAAATGAAATCTCGATGAGAAGTAATATAAGATTTTAACCCCCCTGTGCGCCGGTTAACAGCTAGTATATAATGAAATCTCGATGAGAAGTAATATAAGATTTTAACCCCCCTGTGCGCCGGTTAACAGCTAGTATATAATGAAATCTCGATGAGAAGTAATATAAGATTTTAACCCCCCTGTGCGCCGGTTAACAGCTAGTATATAATGAAATCTCGATGAGAAGTAATATAAGATTTTAACCTCCCTGTGCGCCGGTTAACAGCTAGTATATAATGAAATCTCGATGAGAAGTAATATAAGATTTTAACCCCCCTGTGCGCCGGTTAACAGCTAGTATATAATGAAATCTCGATGAGAAGTAATATAAGATTTTAACCCCCCTGTGCGCCGGTTAACAGCTAGTATATAATGAAATCTCGATGAGAAGTAATATAAGATTTTAACCCCCCTGTGCGCCGGTTAACAGCTAGTATAAAATGAAATCTCGATGAGAAGTAATATAAGATTTTAACCCACCTGTGCGCCGGTTAACAGCTAGTATATAATGAAATCTCGATGAGAAGTAATATAAGATTTTAACCCCCCTGTGCGCCGGTTAACAGCTAGTATAAAATGAAATCTCGATGAGAAGTAATATAAGATTTTAACCCACCTGTGCGCCGGTTAACAGCTAGTATATAATGAAATCTCGATGAGAAGTAATATAAGATTTTAACCCCCCTGTGCGCCGGTTAACAGCTAGTATATAATGAAATCTCGATGAGAAGTAATATAAGATTTTAACCCCCCTGTGCGCCGGTTAACAGCTAGTATATAATGAAATCTCGATGAGAAGTAATATAAGATTTTAACCCCCCTGTGCGCCGGTTAACAGCTAGTATAAAATGAAATCTCGATGAGAAGTAATATAAGATTTTAACCCACCTGTGCGCCGGTTAACAGCTAGTATATAATGAAATCTCGATGAGAAGTAATATAAGATTTTAACCCCCCTGTGCGCCGGTTAACAGCTAGTATAAAATGAAATCTCGATGAGAAGTAATATAAGATTTTAACCCACCTGTGCGCCGGTTAACAGCTAGTATATAATGAAATCTCGATGAGAAGTAATATAAGATTTTAACCCCCCTGTGCGCCGGTTAACAGCTAGTATATAATGAAATCTCGATGAGAAGTAATATAAGATTTTAACCCCCCTGTGCGCCGGTTAACAGCTAGTATATAATGAAATCTCGATGAGAAGTAATATAAGATTTTAACCCCCCTGTGCGCCGGTTAACAGCTAGTATATAATGAAATCTCGATGAGAAGTAATATAAGATTTTAACCCCCCTGTGCGCCGGTTAACAGCTAGTATATAATGAAATCTCGATGAGAAGTAATATAAGATTTTAACCCCCCTGTGCGCCGGTTAACAGCTAGTATATAATGAAATCTCGATGAGAAGTAATATAAGATTTTAACCCCCCTGTGCGCCGGTTAACAGCTAGTATATAATGAAACCTCGATGAGAAGTAATATAAGATTTTAACCCCCCTGTGCGCCGGTTAACAGCTAGTATATAATGAAATCTCGATGAGAAGTAATATAAGATTTTAACCCCCCTGTGCGCCGGTTAACAGCTAGTATATAATGAAATCTCGATGAGAAGTAATATAAGATTTTAACCCCCCTGTGCGCCGGTTAACAGCTAGTATATAATGAAATCTCGATGAGAAGTAATATAAGATTTTAACCCCCCTGTGCGCCGGTTAACAGCTAGTATATAATGAAATCTCGATGAGAAGTAATATAAGATTTTAACCCCCCTGTGCGCCGGTTAACAGCTAGTATATAATGAAATCTCGATGAGAAGTAATATAAGATTTTAACCCCCCTGTGCGCCGGTTAACAGCTAGTGTATAATGAAATCTCGATGAGAAGTAATATAAGATTTTAACCCCCCTGTGCGCCGGTTAACAGCTAGTATATAATGAAATCTCGATGAGAAGTAATATAAGATTTTAACCCCCCTGTGCGCCGGTTAACAGCTACTATAAAATGAAATCTCGATGAGAAGTAATATAAGATTTTAACCCACCTGTGCGCCGGTTAACAGCTAGTATATAATGAAATCTCGATGAGAAGTAATATAAGATTTTAACCCACCTGTGCGCCGGTTAACAGCTTGTATATAATGAAATCTCGATGAGAAGTAATATAAGATTTTAACCCCCCTGTGCGCCGGTTAACAGCTAGTATATAATGAAATCTCGATGAGAAGTAATATAAGATTTTAACCCCCCTGTGCGCCGGTTAACAGCTAGTATATAATGAAATCTCGATGAGAAGTAATATAAGATTTTAACCCACCTGTGCGCCGGTTAACAGCTAGTATATAATGAAATCTCGATGAGAAGTAATATAAGATTTTAACCCACCTGTGCGCCGGTTAACAGCTAGTATATAATGAAATCTCGATGAGAAGTAATATAAGATTTTAACCCCCCTGTGCGCCGGTTAACAGCTAGTATATAATGAAATCTCGATGAGAAGTAATATAAGATTTTAACCTCCCTGTGCGCCGGTTAACAGCTAGTATATAATGAAATCTCGATGAGAAGTAATATAAGATTTTAACCCCCCTGTGCGCCGGTTAACAGCTAGTATATAATGAAATCTCGATGAGAAGTAATATAAGATTTTAACCCCCCTGTGCGCCGGTTAACAGCTAGTATATAATGAAATCTCGATGAGAAGTAATATAAGATTTTAACCTCCCTGTGCGCCGGTTAACAGCTAGTATATAATGAAATCTCGATGAGAAGTAATATAAGATTTTAACCCCCCTGTGCGCCGGTTAACAGCTAGTATATAATGAAATCTCGATGAGAAGTAATATAAGATTTTAACCCCCCTGTGCGCCGGTTAACAGCTAGTATATAATGAAATCTCGATGAGAAGTAATATAAGATTTTAACCCCCCTGTGCGCCGGTTAACAGCTAGTATAAAATGAAATCTCGATGAGAAGTAATATAAGATTTTAACCCCCTTGTGCGCCGGTTAACAGCTAGTATAAAATGAAATCTCGATGAGAAGTAATATAAGATTTTAACCCCCCTGTGCGCCGGTTAACAGCTAGTATATAATGAAATCTCGATGAGAAGTAATATAAGATTTTAACCTCCCTGTGCGCCGGTTAACAGCTAGTATATAATGAAATCTCGATGAGAAGTAATATAAGATTTTAACCTCCCTGTGCGCCGGTTAACAGCTAGTATATAATGAAATCTCGATGAGAAGTAATATAAGATTTTAACCCCCCTGTGCGCCGGTTAACAGCTAGTATAAAATGAAATCTCGATGAGAAGTAATATAAGATTTTAACCCCCCTGTGCGCCGGTTAACAGCTAGTATATAATGAAATCTCGATGAGAAGTAATATAAGATTTTAACCCCCCTGTGCGCCGGTTAACAGCTAGTATATAATGAAATCTCGATGAGAAGTAATATAAGATTTTAACCCCCCTGTGCGCCGGTTAACAGCTAGTATATAATGAAATCTCGATGAGAAGTAATATAAGATTTTAACCCACCTGTGCGCCGGTTAACAGCTAGTATATAATGAAATCTCGATGAGAAGTAATATAAGATTTTAACCCCCCTGTGCGCCGGTTAACAGCTAGTATAAAATGAAATCTCGATGAGAAGTAATATAAGATTTTAACCCCCCTGTGCGCCGGTTAACAGCTAGTATATAATGAAATCTCGATGAGAAGTAATATAAGATTTTAACCCCCCTGTGCGCCGGTTAACAGCTAGTATATAATGAAATCTCGATGAGAAGTAATATAAGATTTTAACCCACCTGTGCGCCGGTTAACAGCTAGTATATAATGAAATCTCGATGAGAAGTAATATAAGATTTTAACCCCCCTGTGCGCCGGTTAACAGCTAGTATATAATGAAATCTCGATGAGAAGTAATATAAGATTTTAACCCCCCTGTGCGCCGGTTAACAGCTAGTATATAATGAAATCTCGATGAGAAGTAATATAAGATTTTAACCCCCCTGTGCGCCGGTTAACAGCTAGTATATAATGAAATCTCGATGAGAAGTAATATAAGATTTTAACCCCCCTGTGCGCCGGTTAACAGCTAGTATATAATGAAATCTCGATGAGAAGTAATATAAGATTTTAACCCCCCTGTGCGCCGGTTAACAGCTAGTATATAATGAAATCTCGATGAGAAGTAATATAAGATTTTAACCCCCCTGTGCGCCGGTTAACAGCTAGTATATAATGAAATCTCGATGAGAAGTAATATAAGATTTTAACCCCCCTGTGCGCCGGTTAACAGCTAGTATATAATGAAATCTCGATGAGAAGTAATATAAGATTTTAACCCCCCTGTGCGCCGGTTAACAGCTAGTATATAATGAAATCTCGATGAGAAGTAATATAAGATTTTAACCCCCCTGTGCGCCGGTTAACAGCTAGTATATAATGAAATCTCGATGAGAAGTAATATAAGATTTTAACCCCCCTGTGCGCCGGTTAACAGCTAGTATATAATGAAATCTCGATGAGAAGTAATATAAGATTTTAACCCCCCTGTGCGCCGGTTAACAGCTAGTATATAATGAAATCTCGATGAGAAGTAATATAAGATTTTAACCCCCCTGTGCGCCGGTTAACAGCTAGTATATAATGAAATCTCGATGAGAAGTAATATAAGATTTTAACCCCCCTGTGCGCCGGTTAACAGCTAGTATAAAATGAAATCTCGATGAGAAGTAATATAAGATTTTAACCGCCACAACAGGAAAATGATTGTATCCTAAGCGGAAATTAATCCTTCCTCGCTCTTGGAAACAATATAATATTTTTTCTTTATTCTTTACATTGGTTTACTAGAATTATCATTTTACTGTTTAATGCAACTAAAAAAGTCCGACTCGCAGGAACTGCTAAAGGACCCCGCCCTTTCCTAATGGAAAATGGCTTTGGTCAAATTGAACGAAACTATGCTCGTTGGATAGAGAAAGTCTTTCTGAACAAAAGTCTCCATGGGCACAAAACCCGAAAGTTAAAACCTTTGGTACTTTTGGGTATCCGAAGTTTTTAATTTTTAATTTTGGCAATATCTCGGGATCTCTGTTTGAAAGGTTTCGCAAGCCATTTGGCCAGTAAAAAAAAAATACCTATCAATTCTTTTTTGAAGACCTTTCGAGCGACTCCACATTTGGCACTCCTCCCCCCCCCCACCACCCACGGGGGCGAGGGGGAAGCTTTTTTTTTGCAATTTTCGTCTATGCATTATCATTTGAAGATCTTTTCGAAGGCAATACACTGAAACATTGCCTCACACCCTATTATTAACATAACTCTGGAAGCAAATTATTTACAAAATTAATAATTTAACAGTTCTCATAAGAAATGTAAATGAGCAGAACTATTCACGTTTTTATTTTATTTCTATAGGTTATTTACAGCAAATTATTCAGTAATGTAGATTACACTACAAAAATTCTGAGGAAAGTGCTTAGTTATGCAGCTCCTGCGTTACGGACTTTTTTCCAAGTCTAATCAGGTTTTGAATGTTTAATTTTAACGATATCAGTGCTGATATTAAGTTAGATGAAAAATATAATATTGTTTTATGTTTAATTTTAAAAGATTGTGAATTATTTACACGTAATTTAATAATCAGCGGAAACAAAATATAAAAATCTGGCCAGACAATGGTCTAAATTTTATTATCTTTCATTTTCACATATCTAGTCAAGAACTTCCTCTATTCAACGAACTGCGCTACCTGGGATTAATACTAGACAGTAGACTCACTTCCGACTGAAAAGACAGGAACTGAACAGGAGATACGGACTTCTTCGACGACTATTGGGACCTTCATAAAAAACGCACAACACAGAACAAACCTACTACATACAAAACCATCATCAGGCCTATTTTTGGACGTACGGACTAGAACTGTGGGGAACAACCAAAAGATCAAATATACTAAGAATACAGGCATTCCAATCCAAAGTCCTACGCAAAATAGGTAATGCCCCTTTCTACGTTTCCAATAAAACCATCCATCATGATGTGAATATCCCCTTCATCCATGAACTGGCTAAATCCCGATTCCTAACCTTCCACTCTAAACTATCTGCTCATCCCAATCCCAGAGCTCAACCGCCCTCCTCTCAATCCCACCCCGAAAACCCTCCTAGAAGGCTAAAGAGATCTTGGCCTCGTGATCAACTCTGTAATTAAAGCGGTCAACTAGGAAGTGTCAATAATGATTGGCTCCTTCCAAACTTATATTTTATCTTTTCATTTATTATTTTTATGATTATTACTTTTATTTTATTTTCCTTTTAGCTATGATTTATTTATTTTTATTATTTTCTTTTTGTTTCTGTAATTCAATTTAATTATGTACTATTTTTTTTTTCTGTATTTTCATTATGTGAAATCATAAAAACATAAAAATGTCTTAACTTATCACAATTAACCAATGTGCTATATAATTTGTGCAGATGTTAATAAACGCTTTATTATTTAAAAAAAATTAGCTTTCATTTAAAAAAAAAAAAAAAAAAAAAAAAAAAAAAAAAAAAAAAAAAAAAAAAAAAAAAAAAAATGCATTGAAATCTGTTAAGATTTGGAGGCTGCAGCCTTTTTTGAAACAGGAAAAGTCGTTTGGCCCAACTGTGCGGCGTGTCATGGTACAATTACGTTCTGCATAAAAATAAATTAGAAACTAAATAAGTAGTATTTATTTATTTATTTATTTAATTATAGAGTTCCGCAACTTAGGCAAGAAACTCTTTAAAAGCAGTCAACTGATAAATATGTCTTAGTACCTACCAAATAAAAACATAAACTACCAATAGAACATCAACAAAAATACAACAAATAAATAAATGAGAAAGAAACCAAGGAAATAAATGATAACTGTAACAAAGGAAAGAAAAATATAGAATAAAAAACATAAATATATATATATATATATATATATATATATATATATACACACATTCAAAGGGATAAAATTTAATTATTTACATTTTGGAGTATAACTTTGTGTGTTTTAGATACCTGAGTAGTGTACTAATGTGTGGGCTACCTTCTGTCAGTATGTCGTGTAAGTCATAAGGTATGGTCAGGTTATTGCGCTGTCTGCAGTTGGTAAGTATATGTTTAACGGTCAGAGTCTCGTTACAATATCTACAAGTTGGTCTGTCCTTTCTGTCTAGTAGGTAGGAATGGGTAAGTAAGGTGTGTCCAATACGAAGCCTGGATAGGATGACTTCGTCCCTACGTGAGAAGTATTCATTTTTCCAGGCCTTCGTTGTATTTTTAATTTCCCTCAACTTGGCATCAGTTTTTAGCCACTCACTTTCCCACTCGTACAGTATGTTAGTTTGTAATGTTTTGTATAAGTCCGATGAAGTCACAGTTTTCAAGTCAAGCGTAGGTCTTTTCGTCGCTTGTTTCGCTTGTAGGTCTACAGCTGTACTGAGTTTAATGTCCTCATGTCCTGGTAGCCATATAAATGTAATGTGTTTGTTATTGTTCTGTAAGATGTATATTTGTGAGAATATGTTGTTTATAATGGGATGTGTACTGTAAATGTTTCGCATGGAGAGCAAAGAACTTAAAGAGTCAGTACAAATAGCAATGTTGTCGTTTCCTCTGTCTTGAATGTTTGTCAGTGCTAACTGTATACCGTATAGTTCGGCTGTACATATGGTCGTTTCGTCTGGTAGTCTTAGTAAGTAAGTGTTGTTGTCAACAATGGCAGCTGCTCCTGTTCCGAATTTCGTCTTGGATCCGTCAGTGTAAGCGTACAATACGTCAGTATCTTGTCGCAATATCAAATTAGCCAAATTTTTGTAGAATGTGGAAGAAGATGGTTCACTCTTTTTGTGTTTGGTTAGTGTCAGGTCAATCTTAAAGTTCTTTACTCTCCAAGGCGGAATGTCTGCGTATGTGTTTGTGAGAATACGTGTTTCTGTTAGGTTGTGAAATCTTCTATCTTCTAAAACTCTTATTATTAAAGGTTTCCGTTTAAAATTGGTTATTTTGTATCTATTAAAATTTACGTTATTTATAAAATCTGACACGCATGGGGTTCCAAGCCCTTTCGCCTTAATAATAAATTTAGAGCAAAGCATTCGACGCCTGATATGCAATGGTGGTTCGCCAGCTAATGCACACAGGCTTTCTGAAGGGCTGGTCCTAAATGCTCCTGTGGCTAGCCTGAGTCCAGTGTTGTGTATGGTGTTGAGTAGTTTAAGAGCGGTTGGACTGGCAGATGAATATGCTACACAACCATAATCCAGAAGAGACCTGGTATAAATAAGTAGTATTAAAACCTTATAACGCAAATCTGTAACTGTTCGGGTTTATAGTTTTGAACCCGTGAACTGTGAGTCCTAACCTAGCCTATAACACTCCCCTACCTGTGTCCCCAAGCTTGGTCACAATCGTTCAATGTGTTTTTGTATAAGGAACAAACATACAGACAGACAGCTGGTAGAAGTTTTTGACCTATCCTAGAACACTCCCCGTATCAAGACCTACCTGTGTGCCAAGTTTGGTCGAAATCGGTTAAAAGGAGTGGATTTATATAAATAACAAGCATACAGACAACTGGTAGACGTTTTTACTTAGCCTGTTGCACTTCCCTTATCAAGGACTACCTGTGTGCCCAGTTCGTTCAAAATTGGTCAACCGGTGTGGATTTGTATAAGGAACAAAAAGATATACAGACAGATATCTGATTTTTATATATATAGATTTTTCAAGAAAGATCAAGACCTACCAAAAATTGCTTCTATTCCTTTACTGATGGCGCTAGGGATTTTAGCGGAACCGCGCTAAAATGACATAGTTCCTGGGAATCGGACTATTTATGTTTGCTTTATTTCTTTGTCGAGGATATTCATGTCATCAAAATATAATGTGTGTTTTCCCCGTATCGCGTGATGAGGCACCGTAGTTACGTTTTTTTTCAGAAATAAATTGTGCTAATAAAATTCTATACTATTGAAAGTAGAAATATCTGCACGAGAAAATAACAATCCTTTCTCTTGAAAAAACTGTATCGAAAAATTTCAAAACAGATATTTTCGCTTTTTGCAATGCGAACCCCCGAAGAAGTGACGGGCTCGTCCTGTGATGCAAGGCCCACCCCACTCCTTGACACTACCTTCTACCCCTGGTGTATATATACGGAGTGTAGCCATCTTCTAGCAACACAAATCTAGTTCATCTCAACAGCAACAGTATGGCAAAGGTAAGGTAGCAACTAGAATAGAAGTCACAGAAATGTTTTTTATCTTCGGATTTGGAGGTTATCTGGAACATTCCATATTTTAAATTAAAAAATATTGGCCCAAAATGCACAAAAGTCTTACCCGAATATCTTACACAATACAGTACCAAAATATCTAAAAATTATAAAAGAACCGACCATTTTTTTATTATATTCATTGCGTAAAAAAGACATTTTAATAATCTTCTTAATAACAATTTGCCTTCAACTACAAATTATTCTAAAACTGATAGAAATCCTATGTAGCCTTATTTGTCGGTGATTTTGTTGGTTTAACGTTTCCATTCTAAAAAAAATTATAAACAATTTTAGGTGTTGATTCTCCTCGCAGTGGGGCTCTGTGCAGTAATCGCCGAGCCACCAGTAAACACCTACTTGCCAGCAGCTCGAGGCATTGGTGGCATTGCTTCACAGTATGGTGCTCCAAGTGCTATAGGAAGCAGTCCATCGTCCTCATATGGTGCTCCTTCTTCCCAATTCGGCTCACCATCTTCGCAGTATGGTGCTCCATCTCAGAGAGGAGGACTTCCAAATAGCCAATATGGTGCACCATCGAGGGGACTCTCTGCGCAATATGGTGCTCCTGGTGCAAGACTTCCATCATCAACTTATGGTGCACCATCGACCGCAGTAGGTGCCGCAAGGTCACCTTCGTCTCAGTATGGTGCCCCTAGCTACAGATCAGGTGCTCCTTCCAACCAATATGGTGCTCCAAACGCAGGTTCTCTCTCCAACCAGTATGGAGCTCCATCTAACCAATATGGCGCACCAAATACTGGAGCACTCTCTAGCCAATATGGTGCACCTTCTGGTCAATATGGCGCTCCCGCTGGGTCAAACGGAGCTTATGGTCGAGGAGGATATGATGACCAGTCTGTAAGTTTGGTTTACCTTTTTATGTAATATGATATCCTTGAAAATAATCAAGTTTCCCCCAAATGGAGGGTTTAAGGAACCGTTCTTAAGCTCTGATATGTTTGATTAATTCCTTCTAATTTAACAGGAGCCTGCAAACTACCAATTCAAGTACGATGTCTACGCACCCGAATACGCTGTTGAGTTCGGACACGAAGAATCTCGTGTTGGCGATGACGCCCGTGGATCTTACTACGTACTTCTTCCCGACGGCAGGAAGCAGCTGGTCCAGTACACTGCTGACAATGAAGGATACAAACCTACAATAACCTACGAGGATACTGGTGCTGGAGCTTATAATGGTGCAGGTGCTGGAGCCGGAGGACCGAGTGGTGCATACGGAGCACCTAGTGCTGGTGGTTACAACGCACCCTCTGCTGGAGGTTATAATGCAGCTGGATCTGCTGGAGGTTACAGTGCACCAGGATCTGCCGGAGGATACAGTGCACCTTCTGCTGGTGGTTACAATGCACCTTCTACTCGTGGTTACAATGCACCTTCTGCTGGTGGTTACAATGCACCTTCTGCTGGTGGTTACAATGCACCTTCTGCTGGTGGTTACCGTGCACCAAGTGGTTACAATAGTGGTGCTTCCAGTGGTTACCCATCAGGCAGGAATCAAGGCTACTCCGGAAGTGGACCATACTAATTACCTCTTTGTACAGTCTTGTATATATTTCTTTTTTACCAAGCAAAAATGTTTTTATAAATAAAATTGTACAAAAATCAAAAACGTGTTTTCATTGTTAATAAATTATTTACAAAATAAAAGATGAAAATTCTCATCGAAATGGGATATTCCCCAAAGCAACTCAGGGGTGTATTAAGGCAGATATACATAAAATATTACTGTTAGTGCACTCTGATGTATGCACTACCGATGCAGAAAATGTATGTTGTGGACATGGTTTTTGTTTGTTTTTTAGCTGGTTTTGTCTCAGTTTACCTAACGTATTAATTGGTTGTTATCTTTTATTTAAAAAAAATTTCATTTAACAGTAAAATGAGTATTTTAGTAAAAAAAGTCCGACTCGCAGGAACTGCATCATCTTAGCGCGGTTCCGTTCTTATCTCTAGACTCATTTAAAATGATTCAAATAGAAGCTGTTATTATTTTGGGTCCACATTTTTAGAAAGCATGAAGATTAGATAGTTAGCCGTCGAGGTGATATGTAAAGATGGAATGGTTGGGATTCGGCTAAAGAAACCTCAATACGATTTTTGTTAAAAAAATCTATATTTAGGACGTTTCAGCTACTCATTGGTAGCCTTCGTCAGCATTGAAAGTGCCGGGAGGCAGAGGAGGACCAAAGTTGACAGTTCCATCTTTACTTTCAAGAAAGGTCTTATTTACGATCTTACCTGGATTGGCCAACCCGCCCTAGGAAGCTAGGCAGTTGAAAAGCTATATCTCCATATAGTCCATATCTCTAAGATTAAATTGTTTTTCTTATTTTTCTTAACCTGATTTATTATCAAATACATTATCCAACTATAAGCAATTAAAAAATAATAAGGAATAAAAAACAGACAAAAAGAACAGTTCGAATAAGCGAAATCAATTACTTTAAAGATTTATGCTCTTATTTCTCCGATTGACATCGTCTAATCAAAACTTTCATCAGAACCTTTTTTGTAGAGCATTTAGTAAGCTTTCTAATGGTATTCTTCCGTTTACCAAGATTCTCAACCTTTTTCGAGATATTAAGGATAGTATACAAAGTTACCAAAACGTTTTATGTCTGTTAATAAAATATTTTATTCTAACCCTTCCTTAACTCCAAACGTAACCAAAATTTCAACATATTAGTTTTGATGAATGTAGAACATGCAGAAAATGTTTCAACTGAATCCCATGATTCTAAGTACCCAAACCAAAAACGGTATTCAAAAATTATTTTTCCAATTTTCTCGAAAACGGTTAAAGCTATCGCCTTGAAAATGGTTTCATTCGTTTTCCTAGCCCAAGAATCCTATAAAACGAGTACTTACAAGCTTATGAACTCAAAAACGTAAGCGTTACGATTTTTTTTGCGCGAATTTCGCCCCAAATGCCATCTTCCAGTGGGCGGATTCTGCTGGTTAACGAACTTGACCTTTCAAATTGGACGACGGATTTTTGTACTAAATTTCATCAAAATCGGACCATCAGGGAAGCCAGAAATGAGCGAACAGACAAATATATATATATATATATATATATATATATATATATATATATATATATATAAATATATACATATATATATATATATACAAATTTGAACCACCGTTATTTTCGGTCTCTAGGGGTTCTGAAACGCGAAATTTTCTAGTCGGCACTTCCGGATTGTTTCATTGTATCAACCTTATAAGCGGGGTTCCTCCCTATGGGGGAGGGAGGAACCGCGCTAAAAGGTAAGAAAATGAGAAACAGTGTTTTCAAGAGCTAACGTTGAGAAAGAAGATGGAGTAATTTCCGCTTAGAAGTCCTGTTGATTATTTCCACATCGAAGTAACCCTACGATGTTTATTGTGTATTCTGCACATCCCATGCATTTTATGCATTTATGTGCGACTGTTACAGTTTTTAGTTTTTTTTTTCAATAATAAAACAATAAATGATTTTATAAGAAAAATACGAAACAAAACAATGATACATTAAGACTTAACTACAATGTGTCTTAATCAGACACTTAAATAACAAGACAATGCTTTTCTTTCCTGTATCTATAGCTTTGCTTCCTCTCTCAGCTCAGATATCCTCTTAGTAAAAAGTTTTAGATAGAAAATATGGTTTTGATAAAGGGCTTTTAGGCTTATGGGCCAATTTGTCAGGTGTTTTTGTATTTCTCGTCGTATGTGTGCTGTCTGTCTACAGTCGTATATTAGATGTGTGTAGGTTTGTTCGGTGTAATGATCACAGAGACAAGTGTTTGAGTCTGTCAGTTTAAATCTGTGTAAGTACGAGTTAGTGTTTCCGTGGCCAGTCAGAAGTTGCGTCAGTGTAAACGTTAAATCTGTTGTTTTGTTGTCAATGTTGATGTGAGGAATGAACAGTTTTAGATGTGATCCTTTATCTGTTTGATCCCACCTCTGCTGCCATTTTTTGATGCTTACTTCCCTTAACAAATGCCCCACACTACTTCTTGATATTTTGTTGTAGCATGGCTCAATATCTTGACTTTTTGATGCACTTTTAGCCTGAAAGTCAGCTATTTCGTTGCCTATGACGCCCGCATGTGCTTTGACCCAATTAAAATAAATATTTATTTCTTTGTCTTTTAATATTTTCAAATAATTTCTAATATTTTCTATAAGTAAGTCGTGATTTTTGTGGTTTGTTAGTTTGTTTATGAGTACTTGACTGTCAGTGTTAATTTGTATGTTTGTGTTTGGAAGAATATTGGACTGGAGAAGGTATGAGAGTGCCTTTAATACTGCCATTGTCTCGGCCTGATTATTACTACAAAGTTTCCCTAGCTTTATTTTTCTACATTCTATCAGGTTATCTGTATTGTCGCCTGCAAGGACTATAAAGGCACAGCCCACATCCTCCCCGTCCTTACTCCCGTCTGTGTATACTGTGTATGTGAAGTGTAAGTCTTCAGTATTCATATTAATTTCAGGTACAAGTGCTGGGTGTGTCCAGTTAGTGAAGTGTACAGAAGTCCTGTTGTGGCACTTATAATCCTATAATTCTTCTCTTTGAGATTTTATTTTATGTTTTTTTACTAATGATATACAATTATCTACTAATAACTGTTTCTATTCCTTCACTAATGGTAAGGAACGGAACCGCGCTAGAATGATGCAGTTCCTGCGAGTAGGACTTTTTTACTTTTGATCATGCACTGTCATCCGTCAAGAGTTCGTCGATATCTTTTGGTAGATTTAATCCGCCTCGCTCTTTCTGCTCAGTTAGGATGTGAGCATCATTAAATGAGGCTGTACCAGCAACCAGTAATTATATCTCTTAGTTTGTTGATAAGAAAATTGTTCCTGACGTTCGATATTATGAACCACAATATTTAAATTTAGGTTTTAAACTAACTAACCTTCTGAAGAATTCTGTTATTTATAGAGCTTCATACTTTCCTTGCAGAATTTGTTTTTATTCTTGAATTAGGTAGCAAGAGTTGCCACTAAAAATTACATTAAGTTATCAGTTTTGTAATGAACGGTCGAACTAATCTATATATATATATATATATATATATATATATATATATATATATATATATATAAACAATCACGTGTCTGTCTGTTTGTTCCTTATCCAAATCTACACAGTTTGACAAATTTTGACCAAACTTGGCACACAGGTTGGTCTTAATACAGGAAATCTCCTAGGCTAGATCAAAAAAGGCAAATTCAAAATTTGGCCAAAAGATCGAAAGTTTTGTTCAAGAAAAATTGGCTACACTGGACCATTCAGATTCTGACGGCCTTTTTGAATAATGTCTCAAGTTTATTTGTTAATGTTCTTGATAAATAGAATACCACGAACTCATTGATGACTTTACATCATTATATAATCATGTAATGCAGTTTATTTCAATTTTATATCAACAATCACTATCTAACTAAGGAGCGCTGGCCTTTCTTTGATAAGAGCTATCTACTCGCAGGCTGTGGTGCTGGCCTCTGTCGGCTTTTATATGATGTAGGCACACTGGGTAACAGCTATTGTATATGTAGTAGGACCAAGTCCATGTTACACAGTTTTCAGAAAATGAGTATTAATTGCAGAGACATTGTTTAAATCCTATTGACCCGTATAATTCTTAAAACGATTAGAACTTAAGCATACTGATCTTAAATTTAAATACCACTGATTGTTCATGAAGTACCACTGTTTTGTTCATGAAATAGTTACAACGTGGACTTGGCTTACTTGTGCTTCGAAAACAATTAAGAATGACCTCCTGTGTTTCCTGTAGTACTGAAAAGGGCCATTTTAGTAATACTCTTCAATGCCATTACAACATAAAATTACAAAAATTGACATGGTTTAGTTGTGCTCTAAACCCTTCAAATAATGGCAACTATACCGATTGGATTTATTATAAGATGGCAGACATTAGGGTAATTATAAATTCTTTGTTGACTAAAAACGATCGGGTTTGTATGAACTCTATGTTAAAGTTGGCCATGTTAACAAAAACTGGCCAACACTACTGGAATTATACAAATAAGTGAGAAGGTGCTATTAGGTTATTGATAAGGTATTAAGAGCCTAAAACTTGGCCCAGTATTATGATGTCATAACTTTCATAGGCAAACTGTTTTTGGCGAGGGGCCTGTAACTTGGCCTCTTTTTTTCAACGTTAGTTTTCGCGGGGTGTATCAATATTTTTTGTACGTGAATTTTGAGTTGACTTGAGAATGATGACACGGAGATATGAACTATTTTTTACAGTTGTATCTACTTTTTATCGTTTCTGTATTTTATTTTATAATTCCTTTTAGTCTGATAATTATTTGAAAATGCTCTTGTGCCCTTGTCAGACAACTATTAATTTCAAGTCTAACTAATCTCGCCGTCACCTTACATACATAGGTAAATAATAGACATGTATACAAAAATGCTCAGTTGCTTCTAAATATTTATTAAATCATCAAATTATCCTTACCAAGACGATTCATTTGACACCTCCCATGATGTGTTTTGAAAGGAATGTTGGATTTTCGAAGGAACGACAAGTACACCTGGACCCCCCGCCCCATTTGAAGCGGAGTCAAACACATTTTTCAGGATTTTTCGATTTTCACCTTTAGTAAACACTCTAATGTCTATCATCCTGCAAAATTTCAAGTCTCTAGCTTCTTGGGAAGACCTAAATAATTTTGATAAGTAACTGAGTGAGTCCTATAAATTCCGATTTCCCATCGCCTATATCTCAAAAACTATCCAATGTAGAATTATAAAACTTTCCGGGTCTTTTGTATAATAAGCATACACTTTTCAAGAACTAGTAACAGTTACTCATTTTATTATTATTTGGAACATATGATTCACCTCTAACCTAATTCTGTATTTAAACGCATTCATTTATCAGATTTACATGAAAAACACTAACAATGAATTTGCTTAAGTTAAGCCAGTTAATATCTAATGTGAAAGTTTCAGTCCGGTTTCTTCAGAAGAAGGGATTAATCCATTAATGATTAAGTAGGGCATTATTGGATTCATATTTGTGTGGAGAAGAAGATATGAGAAGGAAGACCTATTTCATAAAATATTGCATTCAATGTTTGAATATTGGCCATCTTCACCATGATTTATTTTGTTCAGTATTAAATAAAGTTATTTTCTTTTTGGTAAAAATGCAGTTTCCAGCCCTCCAAACCGATTTCTTTCAAATTTTGCACAATAACGTATTTTGGTGCACTAAACACAAATACGATAAAAAAAAACGTCGGATTTAACTAGGAAAGAAGTTATTAAGCACTTAAGTTCACTGTTATGCAGGTTATGAGAGCTATTAATTATAGCGAGTTGGATTGACTGGGGTTTTGTTATTTTCTTGAGCGAGCGGAAACGCATAGCACGTATGCCCTTAAGCGACAGATGACGTAGCCCTTAAAATTGACAATATTTTCGAATAAATGGTTTCTGAACATTTCAAATGAGAGTTCTCTGTTTCCCAATGTTACATATCTGCGCATGCGCGTGTTTACAAATACGCTGATGACGCCTAGTTTTATAACCTTCCTAACTTTAGTGCTTAATATTATATTCTATTAATTTTAGCGAGTTGGATTGACTGGGGTTTTGTTATTTTCTTGAGCGAGCGTAGCGAGCGGAAACGCATAGCATGTATGCCTTAAAGTCGTCATTTATGCCTTAAAGTCGTCACAAATTTAGTTGTTTACATTAGCTCTCATAACCTGCATAACAGAGAACTTAAATGCTTAATAACTTCTTTCCTAGTTAAATCCGACGATTTTTTTTATCGTATTCGTGTTTAGTGCACCAAAATACGTTATTGTGCAAAATTTGAATGAAATCGGTTTGGAGGGCTGGAAACTGCATTTTTACCTTCTTTTTTATAAACAAGCATTTATCTTGTTTTGTAAACATAACCTAGAGTTTAGTAAAGTAACAGTAGAGTAACTGTTACTAGTTCTTGAAAAGTGTATGCTTATTATACAAAAGACCCAACTTTCCAATTTTACTCACATCTATTAGTATAAAACCTGTGTGAAATTTCATAAGTTTATCTTTAACTGGTTCAAAGTTATGAGAGGGTAAAAATCGGCTCGAATACTTCGTGTAATATACACACAGTATGCTTACGCCGGAACTTGGCCTGGTGCACTACTGTGGCCTAGATATTGGCTAAAATCTAGATATTATAATTCAATTATTAAACGAGTAAAACTTTAAATTTAAGTTATAATGTAAAATTAATGTAGGAATTATGTTGGCACACTCACAGGCTTACCATCAGTGTTAATCTGACATTTCCACTCATTAAATTATGGTGTAAAATTATCTTCTAATTTTTCGCATATTAATCAGCCTTTAATGTCACCACCATATTTACTTGTCACCACTATATTTCTAAAACCCAATCAGAGATTTTTACCCGGATTTTACTCTCAAAATTTATGTACCTTAATATAAAATTATCAAAATTATAGTAGACCTTAAGCTGACTTAGTACAGTGAAACCTCTTTATAGCAGACACCAAATGTCCGTTATTGGGAGGTGTCCTTTACTGGGAGGTTAATTAAATCCACCTTTTAAAAAGCAGTGCAGGTTCCTTCCTTTCGTTGGGTGCCCATGACCTCCTGCGGTTGAATACACCCTTCAGAACGACAAAAAAACAAAAAAAAAAGCAGTGCACAACAGTTTCTTATTTCTTCTACAGCTGTCATTATCCACAATACCGCGTCCAGTATATTAGTAACATAATCGCTTGAGTCCATTTTCGTAATGGCTTCCCGAAGAAATCGTTTTCTATAATGTGTTTTGAAATTTTTATTAAATGCCGAGATCGAGGGGCTCACAGCAAAATGTCATATTTGGTAGAAAAAACTGAATTTCCATAAACAAAACAAAATTAAACGCCGTTGTCGCATTCTCTGATCGAAAGTTTTTAGCCATTCACTCATTATAGGCGTTGTCATCCATGCTTTTTTGTTAGCTTGCCAAGATATTCTTGAAGTATTGACGTTAATGTTCTTAAAACAACGTGGTTTTAATGTTTTACCGATTATTAACGGCTGTTCAAAATCCCCTTCGATATTTACGCACAACATAACAGTTAAACGATCTTTGCTTTGTTTGTCTTCTGTGCACGTTTTCCCTTTTAGAATCATTGTCTTGTTCGGCAGAGCCCGGAAAAATAAAGCCGTTTCATCAAAATTAAATATATTTTTAGCCTCATAGTCATGGCAAATATAAACCTATTTGTTTTTCCAATCTAGAACTAAATCAACATTAACCGAAGCACTTTCGCCACATATCGTTCTAAAAACTACGCGAAGTTTGACGTCTGCGTTTTGCCGACGTCAAACTTCGCGCCCAGGTCTCCAACAAAAAGCTTTTAACTATCATACACTTTTAAAACTTCCACTTTATATTTTAGAGTTACTCGCGTTCTTTTCGGAGTTCATGACTAGATAAAAACTTAATAAAACCTGCTGAAAAATGGAGTAACAAAACAAGATGTGGTTCCTGGAACAATTTGATACGGTTTACTCTTGACATATCGTATGAATTTTACTCGCAACGCCCGCCAGGGTGTGCTTTTTCTTGAGAATCTGAGAATCCAATTAAATATTTTACCCTGCTGTCCGCTATTGGGAGTTGAAATCAGCTATATGGGTCCGATTTTAGGTGTCCGTTGTCCGTAAGTAGAGAGTCCGCTATTGAGAGGTGCTAATGCATTGATTTAAAGGGGTTTTCGCCGGGACCATGGATATTCTGTCCGTTCATAGTGGTGTCCGCTATTTGGAGGTGCTAATGCATTGATTTAAAGGGGTTTTCGCCGGGACCATGGATATTCTGTCCGTTCATAGTGGTGTCCGCTATTTGGAGGTGCTAATGCATTGATTTAAAGGGGTTTTCGCCGGGACCATGGATATTCTGTCCGTTCATAGTGGTATCCGCTATTTGGAGGTGCTAATGCATTGATTTAAAGGGGTTTTCGCCGGGACCATGGATATTCTGTCCGTTCATAGTGGTGTCCGCTATTTGGAGGTGCTAATGCATTGATTTAAAGGGGTTTTCGCCGGGACCATGGATATTCTGTCCGTTCATAGTGGTATCCGCTATTTGGAGGTGCTAATGCATTGATTTAAAGGTGTTTTCGCCGGGACCATGGATATTCTGTCCGTTCATAGTGGTGTCCGCTATTTGGAGGTGGTAATGCATTGATTTAAAGGGGTTTTCGCCGGGACCATGGATATTCTGTCCGTTCATAGTGGTATCCGCTATTTGGAGGTGCTAATGCATTAATTTAAAGGGGTTTTCGCCGGGACCATGGATATTCTGTCCGTTCATAGTGGTGTCCGCTATTTGGAGGTGCTAATGCATTGATTTAAAGGGGTTTTCGCCGGGACCATGGATATTCTGTCCGTTCATAGTGGTATCCGCTATTTGGAGGTGCTAATGCATTGATTTAAAGGTGTTTTCGCCGGGACCATGGATATTCTGTCCGTTCATAGTGGTGTCCGCTATTTGGAGGTGCTAATGCATTGATTTAAAGGGGTTTTCGCCGGGACCATGGATATTCTGTCCGTTCATAGTGGTGTCCGCTATTTGGAGGTGCTAATGCATTAATTTAAAGGGGTTTTCGCCGGGACCATGGATATTCTGTCCGTTCATAGTGGTGTCCGCTATTTGGAGGTGCTAATGCATTGATTTAAAGGGGTTTTCGCCGGGACCATGGATATTCTGTCCGTTCATAGTGGTGTCCGCTATTTGGAGGTGGTAATGCATTGATTTAAAGGGGTTTTCGCCGGGACCATGGATATTCTGTCCGTTCATAGTGGTATCCGCTATTTGGAGGTGCTAATGCATTAATTTAAAGGGGTTTTCGCCGGGACCATGGATATTCTGTCCGTTCATAGTGGTGTCCGCTATTTGGAGGTGCTAATGCATTGATTTAAAAGGGTTTTCGCCGGGACCATGGATATTCTGTCCGTTCATAGTGGTATCCGCTATTTGGAGGTGCTAATGCATTGATTTAAAGGTGTTTTCGCCGGGACCATGGATATTCTGTCCGTTCATAGTGGTGTCCGCTATTTGGAGGTGGTAATGCATTGATTTAAAGGGGTTTTCGCCGGGACCATGGATATTCTGTCCGTTCATAGTGGTGTCCGCTATTTGGAGGTGCTAATGCATTGATTTAAAGGGGTTTTCGCCGGGACCATGGATATTCTGTCCGTTCATAGTGGTGTCCGCTATTTGGAGGTGCTAATGCATTGATTTAAAGGGGTTTTCGCCGGGACCATGGATATTCTGTCCGTTCATAGTGGTGTCCGCTATTTGGAGGTGCTAATGCATCGATTTAAAGGGGTTTTCGCCGGGACCATGGATATTCTGTCCGTTCATAGTGGTGTCCGCTATTTGGAGGTGCTAATGCATTGATTTAAAGGGGTTTTCGCCGGGGCCATGGATATTCTGTCCGTTCATAGTGGTGTCCGCTATTTGGTGGTGCTAATGCATTGATTTAAAGGGGTTTTCGCCGGGACCATGGATATTCTGTCCGTTCATAGTGGTGTCCGCTATTTGGAGGTGCTAATGCATTGATTTAAAGGGGTTTTCGCCGGGACCATGGATATTCTGTCCGTTCATAGTGGTGTCCGCTATTTGGAGGTGCTAATGCATTGATTTAAAGGGGTTTTCGCCGGGACCATGGATATTCTGTCCGTTCATAGTGGTGTCCGCTATTTGGAGGTGCTAATGCATTGATTTAAAGGGGTTTTCGCCGGGACCATGGATATTCTGTCCGTTCATAGTGGTGTCCGCTATTTGGAGGTGCTAATGCATTGATTTAAAGGGGTTTTCGCCGGGACCATGGATATTCTGTCCGTTCATAGTGGTGTCCGCTATTTGGTGGTGCTAATGCATTGATTTAAAGGTGTTTTCGCCGGGACCATGGATATTCTGTCCGTTCATAGTGGTATCCGCTATTTGGAGGTGCTAATGCATTGATTTAAAGGGGTTTTCGCCGGGACCATGGATATTCTGTCCGTTCATAGTGGTGTCCGCAATTTGGAGGTGCTAATGCATTGATTTAAAGGGGTTTTCGCCGGGACCATGGATATTCTGTCCGTTCATAGTGGTGTCCGCTATTTGGAGGTGCTAATGCATTAATTTAAAGGGGTTTTCGCCGGGACCATGGATATTCTGTCCGTTCATAGTGGTGTCCGCTATTTGGAGGTGCTAATGCATTGATTTAAAGGGGTTTTCGCCGGGACCATGGATATTCTGTCCGTTCATAGTGGTGTCCGCTATTTGGAGGTGCTAATGCATTGATTTAAAGGGGTTTTCGCCGGGACCATGGATATTCTGTCCGTTCATAGTGGTGTCCGCTATTTGGAGGTGTCCGTTACAGGAGGTTTCACTCTATTGTAATATATTGTATTTGTATTGGTATTAGTGACATACGAGAACGTTTCCTCCTTATTCTTGGTTTTATATAACATTGTAGATCCCTGATAATGAACATAAACAGGTTCGAAACGTCGCAAAATATAACTTAATGTTTTAAACATTTTTTGGGAGCAATTCGTGCTAGTTACTTCAAGAATCCATTGATATTAAGTTTAATTTACACGCCTAAATGAGTCACGTTTAGGCGACATTCCCCCCCCCCCCTAATTTGGAATTGATTCCAAAAGAGTTCACCACTTGAATGATATTTTATTTGCCTTTTATAATCTTTAGATACCCGAGAGGGGATGATTTGCAGGCGCGGTTTCTGGTTTGTATTCAGGGTGAGTTATGACATCCGATTTGCCATTGAAATATACAGCCTTGCATTGTTGTGGTGACACCAGCCTGTTCTGGAGTCTAGGGTCGGGATTCTATCAATATAAGGGTAGATAACAGTTTTTGATAAAACCTAAAATTTGATAAGATATTTTTAGGTGGCAGAAAACACGCTGAAAGTAACACACACACGCATATATCTATATATATATATATATATATATATATATATATATATATATATATACATAATTTAATGAGTGGACAAGTCATATTAACACTGATGGTAAGCCTGTGAGTGTGCCAACATAATTCGTACATTAATTTTATATTATAATTGAAGTTTAAAGTTTTACTCGTTTAATAATTGAAGTATAATTTTTGCCAATATCTAGGCGCACGGTAGTGTGTGTATATCACACGAAGTATTAGAGACGATTTTTACCCTCTCATGACTTTGAACCAGTTAAAGATAAAGTTATGAAGTTTTACACAGGTATTATACTAATAGATTTGAGTAAAATTGGAAAGTTTTATGATTCTACATTGAATACTTTCTGAGATATAGGCGATGGAAAATCGGAATTTATAGGACTCACTCACTCACTAATCAAAATAATTAGGCACTTCACCAAGAGACTTGAAAGTTAGTAGGATGAGACACATTAGAGTGTTACCAAAGGTAAAAATCGGAAATTACTTAAAAGTTGTGTTTGGCTAAAATGGGACAAACGGATTGGATTTGTTTAAGGAACAAAGCTGAATTATATATATATATATATATATATATATATATATATATATATATATATATACTAGCTGTTACCCGGCGTGCTATGCTACAACTACTTTCTACATATAGAAAAGCCTAAATAAATTAGAAACCAAATAAGTGTTATTAAAATCTAATAACACGAATCTGTAACTGTTTCGAACCCGTCACCTCTCAACTGTAAGTCCTAGACGGCTTTGACATAACATATAACACCCCCCGTATCAAGACATACATGTATGCCAAGTTTGGTAAAAATCGGTCTAACGGTGTGGATTTTTATAAAAAGAAACAACAACATACAGACAGCAGCTGGTAGACGTTTTTGACCTGGCCTAAGACAATCCCCTGATCAAGACCAACCTGTGTGCCCAGTTTGATCAAAATCCGTCAAACGGTGTGGGTTTGTATAAAGAACAAACATACAGACAGACAGCTGGTAGACGTTTTTGACTTAACCTACGACACTCCCCAGATTAAGATCTACATGTGTACCGAGTTTAGTCAAAATCGGACGACCGGTGTGGATTTGTATAATGGACAAACATACAGACAGACAGCTGGTAGTCGTTTTTGACTTAACCTACGACTCTCCCCAGAATAAGATCTACATGTGTACCGAGTTTATTCAAAATCGGACGAACGGTGTGGATTTGTATAAGGGACCAACACACAGACAGACAGCTGGTAGACGTTTTTGACTTAACCTACGACACTCCTCAGATTAAGATCTACATGTGTACCGAGTTTAGTCAAAATCGGATGAACGGTATGGATTTGTATAAGGGACAAACATACAGACAGACAGCTGGTAGATTTTTATGACCTAGCCTACGAGATTTCTCGTATCAAGACCTACCATTATTCCAAGTTTGGTCAAAAACGGTCGAACGGTGTGGATTTGTATAAGGAACAAACAAACAGAAAAACAGACAGACACGTGATTTATATATATATATATATATATATATAATATTCACCAAAACGGACAGCAACGGAACATCAGTCTATCATCTGTGGCATATTGCCAATGAAATCATAAAATAGATTCTGAAATCGTCAAGAAGAATATTCTAATACAGACAAAATAATTTAAAAAAAAAAAAAAAAATGTTCCGTGATAACTACTAGCCCTGCTAACACTACGAGATATCAACACGAGGGTGTCAATACGCGTCTCAGAAACGGTCACACCCGATTGTCGGATGGATACCTCCTGGTCGCCCGACGACAGCCTAATGTACGTAAACCACAGCCCATTGGACTAAACTCCCAGAAGCCAACATAGGGTACTTCTTACTTGCTAATTTAGGGGAACCTATAAGTATTGGACTGGTGTAAAAATAATGCAGGTTTTTATATGACCAATTCGTTCCAGATGATTGACTGTTGAGTGTTCAACGCCAACTTCTCCAAGACAAAATTTTCGGAACTATCGCTGCACTTGCGAAATTCACTGATACTTGTTTAACTCCAAACAACATTGACGTTATGTGTGGTTAAAGTCTAACTTCGACCTTGACGAAAATCTTGTCATATAAAACGGAACAAGAACTAAGTTAATCATTGATAAATAACATTATTAACTTGCTTCAAAATATGATTACTTAAAACCAGAATTATCTTTGATAAATAACATTATTAACTTGCTTCAAAATATGATTACTTAAAACCAGAATTATCTTTGATAAATAACATTATTAACTTGCTTCAAAATATGATTACTTAAAACCAGAATTATCTTTGATAAATAACATTATTAACTTGCTTCAAAATATGATTACTTAAAACCAGAATTATCTTTGATAAATAACATTATTAACTTGTTTCAAAATATGATTACTTAAAACCAGAATTATCTTTGATAAATAACATTATTAACCATTGTTTATAATCCATTAACTACATTTTGGATTATCTTTGTTTACTTAGCAAGCACTTGCTTCAAAATATGATTACTTAAAACCAGAATTATTTTTGCACCATTCGAATAAAAAGAAGCCCCTCTGAAGAAATTGATTGTATATTTTGTATACTTGACATTGTACAACCTGATATAGTTAAATTACGGGATATCCGATTTATTTTAAGGTATGTATGTAAAGTATGGGCCGAGGTTAGCTCAGTGGTAGGGCACTCGACTAACTCGATTTTTTCTTCTAGTGCTGCAGTTCGAGGGTTGGATTTGGGGTCCCAGATCGTCCCTAGGCTCACCCAGCCATTAATTAATTTAATTAATAATGGGTAACTTGGGTGCTAATGACTCTTGCAGTCGAAGCAGCCGAGGGGAAAATCAGGCGGCCGGAGCATAGTGTTGACCACACGATCTCCCTAGTGTGCCGTACGGTCAAGAATCAGATACCTCTAAAGTATCTGCCCCTCTGGGCCCTTGTGGCCTGTTACGGGACTGATTTTTTTTTTTTTTTTTTTATGTAAAGTATACATAATAATCCTACTGACCTGTCAGAGCAACCCCTAAAAAATCGAATCAAATATATACAATATAATTCTTTTGACAACTATGACAACAAGCCCAGAACCTCTGATAGATATCTTGACAAGCCCAGAACCGCGATATACCTGAAGGTTAGCTATAAACCTCCCCCCACCCTTAGACACTACCCTCTTACTCCAGTAGTATATAAAGAGAATGGAGCTTCTTCCATTCAAGCAGACAGCTAGATACAGCATCATGGTGAAGGTAACAACTACAGTAGCTAACATTATCTTGGGAATACAATACAATGGGGGTTTCACGCTAAGGATAATATAATTAATTTTGTAAAGATAATAATAATAAACATAATTTCATATATACATAGATACAAAATTTAAAAATATAAACTCATAAATTCTGAAGATAGTGGAAAGGTACATCCAATTTTTTTTTTTTTTTTTTTTACGGCTCACCGACGTGCGGGCCATTAACGCCAAAAATGTTTGAATTAATATTGATATTAATATTATCTAATATTTGAATACAATGCCTAATGATAATTCATGACCAATTTTACTTAAAATTTGTGAAATTGCACTATTAAGCCTGAAGAAGGACAACGAAATTCGAAACGTTGTAAGAAAATTGGATATAAAATTTCGGAGGCTTGCACAAATATTTAATTCTTTCTATAAATAAAAATGGTTTTTTTAACGTTGGAATGGATGAATCAAATGCAACTTGTTATATATCATTATCATTTTTATTGCATTTAGAACTTTTTGGCAAATTAGCTTGCACTCGTAAAAAAGCTTTTATAAAATTGCATCTTATTCTATTCTAGATACTACACAACATATCTGTTTCTCCTTAAAATTTAGATATATTTATTTATTTACTGTTTTATATATATATATATATATATATATATATATATATATATATATATATATATATAGTATATAAGATTTCTTCGATGAGGAGAATGTTTGGTCCCAACTATGCATTTTCCTTTGGTTGGTATTAACGTTATATTTGGCAGGGATCATATCCTGCTTCATTGGAAAGGTGTCCATAATGTTGATAACCTATTTTAATATAGAATTTTTTAATGCGATAAAATTATGAAAAGTTATTAAAAACCATGTGCACCCGTCCGTGGTCCATTGAATGTCTGAGCTAGTTGAGATATTAAAGATTATTGGCTTGACGAATGGATCGTATTCTAAGATATGATGGAGAGATTGGAACGTACAAAGAAGAGGCACTGAAAATTTAGGTAACCCCCGAAAGGGCTGTGAAACATTTAGGACCAGACTAGTTACTAAGCATTTTGGAACAAAAAATATATTCATTATTTCGTTTTTTATTATGCGAAAATGTTGACGCATAAGAAATTATCGAAACTATACGTGTATAAACAATTGACGCATATAACACCATTTCATTTCTAGACTTTTTATATGCATTTCTTCTCACAGAAGTCTCATGTCAATGGACGCTTTATGGAATGACAATTAAATAAGTTTTTTTTGTAGGTACTGATTCTTGTAGTGGCGGCACTATGTGCAGTAGCTGCCGAGCCACCAGTGAACACCTATTTGCCAGCAGCACCATCCAGCATTGGTGCAGCTCGAGGCATTGGTGGACCTTCTTCACAGTATGGTGCACCAAGTGCTTTCGGTGGTAGACCTTCTTCGACTTATAGCTCACCATCATCACAATATGGTGCTCCTTCTCAGCGAGGAGGAATTCCATCTAGTCAGTATGGTGCTCCAAGTGCAAGGCTCCCATCTTCAAGCTATGGTGCTCCAAGTGCAAGGCTGCCATCATCCAACTATGGTGCTCCTTCGACGCAGTATGGTGCTCCAAATGCAGGTTCTCCTTCCAGTCAATATGGTGCCCCTGGAACAGGTGCTCCTTCTGGACAATATGGTGCCCCTGGAATCGGTGCTCCATCTGGGCAGTATGGTGCCCCATCTGGCCAATATGGTGCTCCATCAGGACAGTATGGTGCCCCATCTGGTCAATATGGTACTCCTTCTGGCTCTTATGGTGCCCCAGGAGCTTTTGGCCGAGGTGGATACGATGACCAATCAGTAAGCTTAAATCTGAACATAAATTATGTGATATTAAATTAAAAATCGTTGTGCACTGGGGTTACAAAACTTATTACTTTGCAGGAACCAGCGAACTACCAATTCAAGTACGATGTCTACGCTCCCGAATACGCTGTTGAGTTCGGACACGAAGAATCTCGTGTTGGCGATGACGCTCGTGGATCTTACTACGTACTTCTTCCCGACGGCAGGAAGCAGCTGGTCCAGTACACTGCTGACAATGAAGGATACAAACCTACAATAACCTACGAGGATACTAGTGCTGGAGCTTATAATGGTGCAGGTGCTGGAGCCGGAGGACCAAGTGGTGCATATGGAGCACCTAGCACTGGAGGTTACAGCGCACCTGGATCTGCTGGTGGTTACAATGCACCTTCTGCTGGTGGTTACAATGCACCTGGATCTTCTGGAGGTTACAGTACACCTGGATCTGCTGGTGGTTACAATGCACCTTCTGCTGGTGGTTACAATGCACCAAGTTCTGCTGGTGGTTACAGTGCACCTTCTGCTGGTGGTTACAATGCACCAAGTTCTGCTGGTGGTTACAATATTGGTGCTTCCAGTGGTTACCCTTCAAGCCGGAACCAAGGCTACTCCGGAAGTGGACCATACTAACTAACTCTTTGTACAGTCTTGTATATATTACTTTTTTACCAAGCAAAAATGTTTTTATAAATAAAATTTTACTAAAATCAAAATCGTGTTTTTAATCTTAATTGTCAATTTTAGCAATGATCATTCTCATAGAATTAGGATTATTATTGTATTCAACTGACCATGAAGTACCTAAGCCAACTCAGCCATCGGTGTATAAACGTTTACAAGGAAAACGCCGTCTTTCTCTTTGATTCACTTTCTTCCACAGGGAATATATAAGTGCATATAGATATGCTATATATCATCGCATACTAAAAGGCACGGTAGAATCATAACAAGACAAGGAGCTCCCTTGCATGGACATCGTACTTATTAAATAAACAGATGGTACTTTTATCCAGGGACTGATAATAACAGTAATTATTATTTTATCCAGAATTGATTGGAATTTTTATTTTTATTTCAGAAAAGAAATAATTCAAATTTTATTAAATTTTTATGATTGAATAATAAAAAATTAAATTAATGTATTATTTTTTAAAATATCTAATGAGTGATTCATAATCGATGCAATTTAATTAATAAAAGAAGATGTAAAATCATTTCGCCGAATTTTTATTTTAAAACTAGCTGTTACCCAGTGTGCCAGGCTACACCAACTTTATATTATATAGTTGTAAGGAACAAACATACAGCTGGTAGTTTTTTTTCACCTTGCCTATGACACTCCCCTACTTGTGTGCCAAGTTTGGTCAACATCGGTCAAATGGTGTGGATTTGTATAAGGAAAAATAGATAGACAGAAAGCTGACAGATGATTTTGACCTAGCCTATGACACTCCCCGTATCAACTCCTACCTGTGTGCCAAGTTTGGTCAAAATCGCTAAAAAGCTGTAGATTTATATGAGGAACAAATTGAATGGCTTTTTCTTTTTTTGTTCCACGATATAGTATCCTTATACTGTGGGATTTCAATTAGGTTCTGCAGGTTCCATCTTCCAATACTGCCTGCATTACAATCAAAGTAATATACCTTTTTTTTATAATTTTTTTTAAGTATAATAATAATAATAATATTAAAATAGAGAAATATGATAGCGTAATGATAACAACTATAATAATAATACAAATAAAAATAGTAACAATAATATTGAAAAAGAAGCAAATTATAATATCAAAATTATAAATTAATTGAAAGAAATACAAAAAAAAAAAAAAAATGAATATAAATGAATCAAATAAAATAAAATAACTGATTAATGAAAAGAAAACGTCCGTTCTTGCAATGGCTTATTCTTGCGATTGTTAAAACAAAATTCAATCAGGATTGTGGTCATGAGAAACTTCAATTATTTACAGCAGCATTATTTTTCAAAAACAAATGCACTACTTTTCTCATTTGTTCCGATACTAAACATAAAGGTATGAATTCTGTATACGCACTTTTGATAAGATTATATGATATAATAATAAACAATAATGATTTGTCAAAATGAAATTATTTACAGTGATAATCCATCGTCTCAGTTTAAAAATAAATATACGTCAATATTGCTTTACATACATTCGGAAAAATTTCACAAAAAGTTTTGTGACAAACGTGTAGTAAATAGGGTAGGAGAAAGAGTAAAATCCTTGGTCTCTAATGGAAGTTATGAGCAAATCTGAAACTAAAAATGTAAAAAACTCAGTACAGTTTGCTAATGTTGCACCTAGTTTAATGACAAACACTACAATTCTCCGTATGAGCCAAGTAGATATTGAGCCTGCTATAAGTTCGGACAGTCCATGGGTTACTGTTAAAGACATAGTTTTTATTAAGCAAATGCATGTGATAAAATGCAATTCGCAAATCACAAATTCAACTATGGAAAACAAACTGAAACCAGCAAGTTAACAGATCAAAAACTTAATATTTCAAATTTTAATGTTAGTTACTGGTGTGCAGTTACATGTGATAAAAAATTCAGTTGTATTTCATTTTATATTGCCCAGCAAACCCTTCACTGAAGTAATGAATGTTTTGTACATGTAGGTAGTTTTCATTCTGAATAGCTTTGGGTTATTTTTTATAGTTTTTAAAATTAAATCGCTGTACTATAAAAAATAATATATTGTTGGCTAAAATTTTAATTGAACAATTTTTTGTATTTAACGGAAAAAAATAAAGAGTGAAAAAACCATACATTTTATTTTTTCATGTGATAGTGTATACCTTTTAGAATAATAATAAAAAAATATTTTAGTGATTTTCTTTTTGACGTTTGATGATATTCCACTTAGTGTGGAACGCCATATTTAATTTTTACAAAATGCATTTAAACACTTCAGGATTTTTTCAGACCATTTGTAATTACTTTATGCTTATATTATTATTTTTTTTTTCTGGCTTCCATATTTATTGAAGTATTGTCATAGAAAATGTCATCAACATTGGTTGATAGGTATGATTTATATTCTAGAACTAAGTGCACTTCCTTTGTCCAATCGATGATAACTGCAAAATTTGAAATACTTTAGCAGGGCATGAAATTAAACTATTTGAGATTGAGAAAAACTATTTTATATTCTTACTTATATCCATGGAAGGAATGAACATGCCAAATTTCTATCTCCCTCCCTCCTTATCTTAGATTAGATGAATATCAAAAGTCTGGAACAAGTTTCAACTAAATTAATCGTTTCTGAATACCCAAACTGAAAATTAGTTTCGAAAAGTATGTGTTTCTATGTTTCTCGAAACCGGTCTCAGATATTGCTTTTAAAATGGTTTCATTCGTTTTTCTACGTTAGGAAACCTATAAAACGAGTGCCAGCATGCATACGTACTCGAATAGGTAAGCGTTTCGATTTTTGTTGCGTGAATTTCGCTCCCAAAGCCATGTTTCGGTAGACGGATTATGCTGGTTGACGAACTTGACCTTTCAAATTAAACGAAAGATATTTGATATATGCAATCAAGGCCTAAAGGTATATTGTTTGAATCAATTGGATTCAATCAGTATTTGACCTATCCCGACATGGCCCTTGCTAGAGGAATGTTTGTTCACCACCTCTGTTTATCAGAAAGTCACCAGAAGATGCTCAAAAGAGCAAGAAACGTGTCGGGAAGTATAAAATAAATATAATTGAAGATTGTGTGGTAAAGTTTATTGAACTATATTCATTTTATTCCATAGTATTTAACTACAATATAGTTAAATATTGTGTGGTGAAGTTTATTGAACTTCCGGCTTGAAGGGCAATTTTCCTCTCAATTTCCTGTTACAGGTGTATTAGCAGCCGTGAATCTACCACTAAAAAATAAATGGTTCCAAGAATGGAATAGCATGGAGTTAGGAGAAAGCTACCTGAAATAAAAGAATATGTAGATGTATGGAGCAGCAGCATATGCGACATGGGCGTATATAAGGAGGGGAGCTGAGGTGGCTCCAGCCCCCCTCCCAAATATTTTGAGTTGATCGGTAAAAATGTGTCATAAACCGTCAAAAATAAATTAAATAAGATCACTTAGTTCATAAAAAATATTTTATTTTGTGTGTAATAACGATTTAGTTGGTTAAAACTATTCCAAGTTCTAAATTATTAGTATTCCATTACCCGGAAATAGTCTCAGCCCCTCCCCCCGAAATTTTCCCAGCCCCTCCCGTAATTATTTTCTATATACGCCCATGATACGCGACAAAAGACGAGAGAAAGTGATATCAGTTCAGGCAACGAATGCTAAAAAACAGCTATAAATGGAAATTTTTGGAACAAAATTTTTGACATCGTAACTTTTTTTCGGCTAGTTAGGAGGTCAACATATCAAAAGTCCCCACCCGTAGCCTTTGTGCCGGGGGGGGAAGGTCCCATTTTTCACGTTTTCACTTATATATCTGAAATCCTGCGTCCTAGCGACATGACCATTCCATAACAAATGAAAACTGATTAAATATGCTACAAGTTCAACCCAATAAAGTTTTTCGAGATATCTTTTGTTTTCGAAATATCCGCTCTTGAATGTCTGTCATTTTGGGAAAAACACACTTTTTGCTCTTTTTGATCGGATAACTCCTTAACGATAAACCCAAAAAAGAAACGCTGTCTGTAGGGTTGTAGAGCAATACATTCCCTTCAAGAATACATATAACTTTACTACGTTATGTATTTTCCTTCAAGCATTAAAACACTTTTAGTGTTCATCGTGATATCTGGCGACAGGTGTCGACCAAATGAATCTTTTAATTTCTCACCAATTCCAGTCAATGTTTTGTCCAAAATATGCTCCATTGTGTAAATATAGTGAGTACTGGACGTATAAATAGCACAAAATAGATCATTTTGGGCCCACTGACCAGTTATTCACACTCAATTAGATAAGATCTTGTCCATTATATTGGCAATGGTTTTGCTAAGACCATGTGAGTGCGTATATAACGTTTGAAAGAAAATACATAAAATAGTAAAGTAATATATATTATAGAAGCGAATGTAATGCTCTACAACCCTATAACCGACATTTATTTTTTGGGTTCATCGTTGAAGAGATATCCCGTCGAGAAGAGCAATAAGTGTGTTTTTCCCCCAAAATGACAGACTTTCAAGAGCGGATATTTCGAAAACTATAGATATCTCGAAATACTTTAATGAGTAGAGCTTTTAGAAAATTTAATCAGCTTTCTTTTGTTATAGAATGGTCATGTCGCTAGGACGCAGGGTTTCCGAGATATAAGTGAAAACCCGAAAAATGGGACCTTCTAACCCCCCCCTCCCATACCTCCCCGGCACAAAGGCTAAGGGCGGGGACTTTTGATATGTTCACCTCCTATCCAGCCCAAACAAAGCTACGAAGTCAAACATTTTGTTCCAAACATTTCCATCTGGAACTGTTCGTTGCCTGGACTTTATTGACCAGGCTACGAATAGGACACTCAGGACTGACGCATGGTTATCTTATGGCAAAGGAAGAACCAACGATACGACAGTTCTGCGGCGTACATCTAACCGGAAAACATATATTCTGTGAGGGGCTACATCAAAGAAAGAGAAAAATTAGATTTGCCAAATGACCTAAGAGAACTTCTGGGAAATAACTCGAATCACCTATCTAAATTATATACTTTCCTCGAAACAACTAAGTTAATCTGTCATATGTAATTTATATTTGCTGCTTTGTCATATTTAATTTCTTACTGAGAAATCCATGACCCATGTGGTTGACCTATGTCTAAAAACTTCCTATGACTAAATAAAGAACTTCCGGCTATTTCCTTAATTCCTAAATTAAAATGCCATTCAATTATCATTATTTTTTATTGTTTTCAGTTCTTCACAAAACACGAATTTTTCGCTTAAGTATGAATTATTTACTTTCAGTTTAATTATTGACTTATATATTCTACTAAAGAAAGCAATTCTGACTACAAGACATCTCAAGAGCTATGTCTTCTAATAGTACCTGAAACTACTACAATTTTATGTATGATAAATACATACAATATAATTCTTTTGACAACTATGACAACTAGCCCAGAACCTCGGATAGACATCTTGACAAGCCCAGAAGCCTGATATACCTGAAGGTTAGCTATAAACCTCCCCCCACCCTTAGACACTACCCTCTTACTCCAGTAGTATATAAAGAGAATGGAGCTTCTTCCATTCAAGCAGACAGCTAGATACAACATCATGGTGAAGGTAACAACTATAGTAGCTAATATTATCTTGGGAATACATTACAATGGGGGTTTCACGCTAAGGATGATATAATTAATCACGTAATCATAATTATAAGATTTCCTATAATAGAACAATACATATTATATATATATATATATATATATATATATATATATATATATATATACACCATCGCTGACACGTACTGTAACTCAAAATCAGAAACACTTACGAGGAAACTACACCAGATGTGCCTAGTAATATTTTAGGATTTTTTAATGAAATAAATGACCGATCTCCTCTAATAAAAAGGCATTGAAATATATCGGCTGATGATTCTTTAATATAAAAATGAGAATTTTGAATATGTTGCATGTTTTAATATATTATTTGCTTTTATAATACCAACAGCACGTGAACGGTCGCCCATTCAGGTATTGACCATGGCCGACTTTGCTTAACTTCGGTCATCAAGTTAGTCTATCCTATTAAAATCGAAACCTAACAAAATTATCTGATATAAAATATTTTAAAATATAAAATAAATGAATAGAAAAATATTAAATTATAATAAAACAAAATGTGATCTTGATAAGATATCATTTTTCTAGTATTTCTAGTTCACCCCTAATATTTTTATTTTTTTTTATATTAGGTACTGATACTTGTAGTGGCGGCACTATGTGCAGTAGCTGCTGAGCCACCAGTGAACACCTATTTGCCAGCAGCACCATCCAGCATTGGTGCAGCTAGAGGCATTGGTGGGCCTTCTTCACAGTATGGTGCACCAAGTGCTTTCGGTGGTAGACCTTCTTCGACTTATGGCTCACCATCGTCGCAATATGGTGCTCCTTCTCAGAGAGGAGGAATCCCATCTAGTCAGTATGGCGCTTCAAGTAATAGGCTCCCATCTTCAAACTATGGTGCTCCTTCAACACAGTATGGTGCACCAAATGCAGGATCTCCTTCCAGTCAATATGGTGCCCCAGGAGCAGGTGCTCCCTCTGGACAGTATGGTACCCCATCTGGTCAATATGGTGCTCCTTCTGGACAGTATGGTGCCCCATCTGGTCAATATGGTGCCCCTTCTGGCTCTTATGGAGCCCCAGGAGCTTTCGGCCGAGGTGGATATGATGACCAATCAGTAAGTTTAAAGCTCGTACAATTATGTGATATTAAATTAAAACTCTTTGTGCAATGAGGTTACTTAACTTATTGCCGTTACAGGAGCCTGCAAACTACCAATTCAAGTACGATGTCTACGCCCCCGAATATGCCGTTGAGTTCGGACACGAAGAATCTCGTGTTGGCGATGACGCCCGTGGATCTTACTACGTACTTCTTCCCGACGGCAGGAAGCAGCTGGTCCAGTACACTGCTGACAATGAAGGATACAAACCTACAATAACCTACGAGGATACTGGTGCTGGAGCTTATAATGGTGCAGGTGCTGGAGCCGGAGGACCGAGCGGTGCATATGGAGCACCTAGTGCTGGTGGTTACAACGCACCTTCTGCTGGAGGTTACAGTGCTCCCGGATCTGCTGGAGGTTACAGTGCGCCAGGATCTGCTGGAGGTTACAATGCACCTGGACCTGCTGGAGGTTACAATGCACCTTCTTCTGGTGGTTACAGTGCACCTTCTGCTGGAGGTTACAGTGCACCAAGTTCTGCTGGTGGTTACAATAGTGGTGCTTCCAGTGGTTACCCATCAGGTAGGAACCAAGGCTACTCCGGAAGTGGGCCATACTAACTACCTCTTTGTACAGTCTTGTATATATTACTTTTTTACCAAGCAAAAATGTTTTTATAAATAAAACTGTAATAAAATCAAAATGGTGTTTTAAATATTGTTTTCAACTTCATCGTCCAATACTATTGAAATGAGTCTTGAAGGAAGCGAAGCCTTGATACTCCAAAACCAAGCCATTCGTGCACTAAACGAGTGTTGCAGCAAATTTAAAAAGTGATGTCTGGTGTAAAACAAAACATTTTGTGTAACACATAGATGCTGTCAGTAGTGCATAGTTAAGGGTATTTTCAGATGTACGGCTTGAAACTTGAGGCTCATGTGTGTATTTCTTTTTTCTACAGAGCCTTTAAGGTAAATTCCTGAATTCACATTCGTTCTACAATATATCTTCACCTCTATGTGCAGTAGTTTTAATAAATTTAAGTTAGAGGAGAAAATGTAAAATATTGTGTTGATGCATAAGTTCGTGTGGTTCTTATATTGTGTTGATGCATAAGTTCGTGTGGTTCTTATATTGTGTTGATGCATAAGTTCGTGTGGTTCTTATATTGTGTTGATGCATAAGTTCGTGTGGTTCTTATGTTTGACTTTTATGTTTCTGCATTCGTAAGAAAACAGTAATTCACAATTATAATTCCTCAAAGGCGTATTTCACTTCACTGCCAAACACTGTTACTCACTATCACTCAGTGACCTGTTGATCGCTACTATGTGTGACCTTCTGCCAACGTTGACGTAACAGGGAACCCCTTTTCGTGCTGTTCTTCATTCATGTCAATTAACAAATGGTTGTAATGATATGATCCTGCAGCTCCTGTTGCACTGGATCATCGATTGAACTCGAAGAGTATAATTTGTTGGAGACTTTTCTTAAATTTTCTTTGCACTTATCACTCCGTGACAAAGGTCGTGGGTTCGATTCCCACTAGGGGTGGTGGCTTTTCTTTCAAAAAAAGAAAAGGCATCAGCCCTATCCTGGCTAGAAAAGGGTAATGACCTGTAGATAACCCGTCCCAAAATTCGTAGTTAATAATAATGGACGTTAAAATTTAAATAATAGGGTCATTCCATATCAAGTTATCCAAAGTTTCTCCCCTCATATTTTTTTTTTTTTTTTTTTAATTTGGCTCATCAATAGTACCCCATACGAAAATTAAAAATCCAAACTTTTAGAAATTTATCTTTATTAGTTTTCGAGCTATAAAACTTTAAGTTTTTTAAAAAAGCAAAATTTTTGGACAGGCCTTGATCATAAAATCTACCATAACCCCCTAACAAATAGAGCTAGAAAGGTGCGGTAAAAAGCATTCGTTACTGTATTAAATGCTGATTAACATGATATATATCATGGCTGATTTATAAAAAATTTAAGGTAATTTTTAAAACTTTAAAATTTAAATTTCTTTTAAATCTTATGTTCAAAACTTTAAAAAAAAAAAATGTAATTTTTCTTTCATATTTGATCTCAGTTTTGTGTAAATTTCAAGCTGGGATCTCAATGGGATCATATTTATTTTAATTGTTACCTATATGTTGGTACTTCAAAAAATTGAAATTTTTCAGAAAATGAAACGAAATCCATCTAATATATAAACGATGCCCCCCCCCCCTAACGGCCTAATTTCGAGAATTGAAGCAGGAAGAAAAAAGAGAAGTCCTTTAACATTTATCTCGCTTTTGCTTTCTTTTCGAGAAAAACGTAAAAACTAAAAGTTAATTGAGAAAAGGCACTCTTTCATAATTCCTATATAGAAATCATTAAAAGAATATGTTTTATTGTTGGAGAATGCTGGATGGTGGAAAATTGATGTTCCAAGGATGAAAAAATGGTCGAAAATTCCCACAAGTATTTTATTGGCAAAACGCTTTCAGGGACTAAGCCCCATTTTCAATGCCCTGTGACACAATACAGTAATTAAAACAGGTTCAATTTAAAACAGATTAAAATAACAATACAATTATAACAAAAAACAATCGTAAAACCTGAGACTACCTATTAAAATAATATAAAACCCCATTTTGTCCAATTATTAAAAAGTCAAGTCAATAAAAAGTTAAAACACACATTCAAACAATGAATAATAAATACTTTCATTCTAACACACATGCAGGAATAAATAAGTCTAAAATAGGATACAATGATATGAAAAGCTATGAAAAAACACTTATTTATTCCTGCATGTGTGTTTGTGTGATAGAATGAAAGTATTTATTATTCATTGTTTGAATGTGTGTTTTAACTTTTTATTGACTTGACTTTTTAATAATTGGACAAAATGGGGTTTTATATTACTTTAATATGTAGTCTCAGGTTTTACGATTGTTTTTTGTTATAATTGTATTGTTATTTTAATCTGTTTTAAATTGAACCTGTTTTAATTACTGTATTGTGTCACAGGGCATTGAAAATGGGGCTTAGTCCCTGAAAGCGTTTTGCCAATAAAACACTTGTGGGAATTTTCGACCATTTTTTCATCCTTGGAATATGTTTTATCTTCCTACCCACCCACCTCCCTCATTAATTATTTAATTAACTTTTCTATCTTGACTTGATATTCGTTTGTCTGAAGTACATAAAAATAATTTCTTCAATATCAAGAAATCCTGTGTTTTGCAACACACGAACTTTAAATCAACGGAATATGAGCGCATAATTGCTTACCCTAAATATTACCACTAACAAACGACTTATATACAATACCATACTCCAACCAATATGGACTTATGGACTAGAACACTGGGGTTCCACTAAACCTTCCAATTCCTACAGAATACAATGCTATCCAAAATCCTTCGAAGAATATCCAATGCTCCTTTCTACGTCTCGAACCTAACCCTGCATAATGACTTCAATATCCCCTTTATCCAATCCCTGGCCAAATCAGTCTATCAGAAGTTCCATTCCAATCTCCCTGGCCATCCGAATCCTTTGATAAATTCTCTATCCTCGTTTCATAATCCACAAAATCCTCATAGATGACTGAAGCGGTGCTATCGTACTCTACATGTTTCGCGTTTCCATGACGCCTCTTCAGGAGCTGTTAAAGTAATATACAATTACTATCGGGAAAACTTTTAGGAAAGAGAGTTAAACAACATGCCAAAAACCTTGACGCGACGGCGAACAAAACTGCGTTGGTGGATCATACTATACAAAATAGTTAGACTTTTAATTTTGGCACCGTTAAAATATAAGATAAAGAAAAAAAAAAACCCAGCAAAGGAACAATAAAAGAAAATATACACATAATTAAAATTCCGTACGCAGGAGCTGCATAACTAAGCACTTTCCTCAGAATTTGGGTAGTGTAGACTGCTTTCCAGAACAATTTGCTTAAAATATCCTAACTGATCAATTATTAATTTGCTTCCAGAGTTATGTTTACACATGGTACCTATTACACTACGTAATAAATTCAAAAAACCTCATATTATCGTATTTTGATCTAACGCAGGAACAGGATACAGTCACTCTAGTGGTAGTAAGCGCTCCTTGCGGCGGCTTTGTGAACCTACGTCTGACAGGCTTTTCTATTGAAATATATTACAAATTAAACCCCCGCTTTCCGATTGACCGATTCAGCTCATTTTTACAACACTTCTTCCTCATGAGATACCCACGACGTATATCGCGTTTCGTTACAATACAGCAGAAATTACGACCGGATGAGTATATTAGGAGTTTGGGTCCGGAGTAAACCCCCCCTTCTAATGAACCGATTTAGTTTATTTTTACAACACATATTTACCTGTAGATTGCCACTACGAATGCCGAGTTTCGTCGAAATATACCAAAAATCACGGCTGGTAGGGCCGAATTGGTATTGTGGGTCCGGAGTAAACCCCCCCCCCTCCTAATGAACCGATTTAGTTTATTTTTACATCACATATTTACCTGTGGATTACCACTACGAATACCGACTTTCGTCAAAATATACCAAAAATCACGGCTGGTAGTGACGAATTGGTATTGTGGGTCCGGAGTAAACCCCCCCTTCTAATAAACCGATTTAGTTCATTTTTATATCTCACTTTTCTCTCTATATTACCACTACGAATACCAAGTTTCGTTGAAATATAACAAATATTACGGCTGACATAGTCAAATTAGTGTTTTGGGTTCGGGGTAAACCCCCCCTTCCGGTGGACCGACTTTGATGGTTAACGAACTCGTTCAATCATTTGCTAATTGAATGCTATATACCAAGTTTCGTGACGAAAAAGCAAAAACTCTGGCCGCTATCGTGTTAACAGACACATATATATATATATATATATATATATATATATATATATATATATATATATATATATATGCATATATATATATATATATATAGATATAGATATATATATAAATTTTAACGGTGGTCATTTTCGGTTTCTACTAGGTAGGATCGATAAAGATTTGAAGAAATTTTTCAAAAATTCCGTCATGAGTCCAACCTCAATAGCTACTTTCCTTCGGAGGAAAGTGCTAAAAATGAATCGCTAAATGTGTTGGTAAGCGCAAATCTCAAGAGCAACTTTACCGATTTCGCTAATTATTTTTTTATAATATTGCTTGAACTACGTGGATGGTTCATACGGAGAGGAAAATTAAAAAAATTGCCCGAAAAAGTCTAAAAACAACAATGTTCGGGTCTTTTTCACTTCTTTAACGCAAATTCATTTTTAAATAAAAACATATGTTCTCAATTATAATATTTTTAAAAGTTAATCTATTTGGTTATTTGTGTATAAGCAAAAAAATTTAAATAAATAAGAACATGTAATCACTAGGTGACATTAGAATCGCATGTTACTAATGCAATTTCAATTAATTTATATTTGCATTAACGAAGTAAAAAAGACTCCACTTTTCTATATTCCCATACAAAAGATTCATAATAATACTTAAAGGTCAATTTGAACTTTAATACCATACCATAAAGTTAAAGTATTAGTGGAGGGGTTCTGGGAAGGCAAAACAATTGAGTGACATTAGTATCGTATAAATATTAATGTCAATATTTATACGATGGTGACATTACTCAAAAACAAATTGTCTTTGGTAAAATGTAAATTGTCTGCGGTAAAATGTCACTTGAAATGTAAACATCTCTTTGCTGTGCATCTGTAATATTACTAAATCTAAAAGCCACAAATTTCTATAACATTTCTAAAGTGTTGTGTGTTTGTGACTTACTAAATATGCCTCCTATAGGGCGGCGGACAAATTTAGGCAGAAGAACCCGAAATGAAACGCATCAAATTAATTATCAATCTAATCGTACTGCCCAGGAACGTAAAGACCGCAATGAAAGTGAAAGAATTTGGTTAAGACAGACCCGCGAAGCGCGACATTCGACTAATAATGGTGCAAGTTTGAATCGAGCTGCTGTGAATTCATTACAGTGCCTGCAGCTGTGTTGCTATTGGACCTATGAACTCAGTTTGACTATAAACAAATCCCGGGCAGTCATTAAGTGTTTGTGGTATTAATCTAGAAAACCCATGTTTCTCGTTTGTTGGACAACCATCTGCTCTGTTTGTTTACGTGTTACGTAATCAAACAAAAAACATCGTGTAATTTAGAAGAAGTAAATAGAAAATGAAATATATTAAGTAGGTATCATAATAAGAAATATAATATTGTAATTTTCATTGTGATTTTTAGTGACTTTTAAAAGAATTTTAAGTGTTTTATAATTTTTATTTTTTGACATAATGTAATTGTTGACTTATTAAGTCTATTTTTTCCTTTTTTTTTATCTTACTACCTGACCAGTTGTCCCAAATAGCAGAATAAGTATTAAAACAAAAAAAATAAAATTTAAAGAATCGACTGTTAGGCGGTACGACGTTCGCCGGGTCAGCTAGTAGATAAATAAAATAAGAACATAAATAACACCTGTTTCACTTCAATTCAAACATAGTACAAAGTAAATCCCCCCTTCCGATAGACCGATTTAGTTCATTTTTACAACACTTCTTTCTTATTAGATACCCAGAACGTATACCGCGTTTCATTACAATACAGCAGAAATTACGACCAGTATAAGCAAATTAGTAATTTGGGTCTGGAGTAAACCCCCCCCCCCCTCCTAATGAACCGATTTAGTTTATTTTTACAACATATTTTCCTCTTTAGTTGACCAGAAGGGATACTGAGTTTCGTTGAAATATAAGAAAAATTACGACTGTTATTGGCAAATAACTACTTTGGGGGGCATTAGAGTAAACCCCCCTCCAGATGGACCGATTTTGTTGGTTAACGAACTCGTTAAATTGCTTGATGGGGGAATACTATATACCAAGTTTCGTGGGGAAAAAACAAAAACTCTGGCCTGTATCGTGTTAACGGACACATATATAACTATATATATATATATATATATATATATATATATATATATATATATATATATATATATATATATATATATAAATTTTAGCTGGGGTCATTTTTGGTGTCCACTAGGTAGGATCGATAAAGATTCAAAAACAATTTTTTTAAAAATTCCGTCATGAGTGCAACCTCAATAGCTACTTTCCTTCGGAGGAAAGTGCTAAAAACCGAAAAAATACAATTAATTAAAAAAAAAACAGAAATCAAATACCTAGACAAAAAAAAAAAGTCCGTCACGCAGGAGCTGCATAACTAAGCACTTTCCTCAGAATTTGGGTAGTGTAGACTGGTTTCCAGAACAATTTGCTTAAAATATCCTACATAAATAAAATAAAAACATCAATAGTTCTCTTTTAAATTTGTAATGAGTAACTGACCAATTATTAATTTGCTTCCAGAGTTATGTTTACACATGGTACCTATTACACTACGTAATAAATACCACTTCGAATACCGAGTTTCGTCGAAATATACCAAAAATCACGGCTGGTAGTGGCGAATTGGTATTGTGGGTCCGGAGTAAACCCCCCCCCCTTCTAATGAACCGATTTAGTTCATTTTTATATCTCACTTTTCTCCCTATATTACCACTACGAATACCAAGTTTCGTTGAAATATAAAAAATATTACGGCTGACATAGTCAAATTAGTGTTTTGGGTTCGGGGTAAACCCCCCCTTCCGGTGGACCGATTTTGGTGGTTAACGAACTCGTTCAATCGTTTGCTAATTGAATGCTATATACCAAGTTTCGTGACGAAAAAACAAAAACTCTGGCCGCTATCGTGTTAACAGACAGATATATATATATATATATATATATATATATATATATATATTTTAACGGGGGTCATTTTCGGTGTCTACTAGGTAGGATCGATAAAGATTTGAAGAAATTTTTCAAAAATTCCGTCATGAGTCCAACCTCAATAGCTACTTTCCTTCGGAGGAAAGTGCTAATTGTAATTTAACAAACAAGACAAGTTAAAATGGATTAATATATTAAATGACAAAGTCTTCTTTTGCAAGGTCGACTTTTACCCTAAAACTATGGATTTTAAACAGCTGAGGCGCAGTAGACATTATTTCGTTTCTAGTGTCTTCGTTTGAGGGTTGGATTCTGACTCAGAGGAGGATGGCGCATCGAGCTGTTTGTCCGGTATATTTGCGAGTATACGAAAAGCCCTGGTCAAAGATCTCCAACTCAACGTTTCTTGTATCTCAGAATTTCCCGTTTAGTTTCATGTTCACCTTTCCGATACAATAGAATTCATACCCCACTTGATGGGTTTCGGAAGGAATGATAGGTTTTCGAAGCATCCACAAGCACAAAACGGGTAACCCCCTGGGAGCGGACTCAAACAACACTTTTCCGGATTTTTCAATTAACATCCCCTAATGTCTATCATACAAAAAAAAATTCGAAATTATATAAAATTTCGTCTTTTGATGTCTTGTGTACAAACAAAACGTGTTTTTCGATTTATTAAGGTAAGATAAATAGCCTTTATTAAGGGGCTTGTGCGATAAAAATCTAAGTTGTTTTCTTGAATTTAAAAATAAATCAATATTTTTCAATTCTTTATGTCTTACGTTCTATATGGGTTGTTAAAGTATCCAAAAAAAAAGTTTCAATTCTTCGAAAAAAATTGGCGGCGCTCTGTCCGACACGAACGGAAACCCTCTTTTTTTATCAGGCATCGTCTCTAGGTGGCAATTTTTTACCTAGAACGAAAAACTAAAATTACTTCGAACGAAAAAGGTTAAATCTAGTAAAAGTACTTAGGAGTTAGGAAGAAAAATTAATTATTTCGAAAATGGCGAACAATTCTTCATTTTCTATTGAACAATCCGTCGAAAATCGGTCATAAAATCGTTATAATGGAATGAATCAAAAAAATCTTACGTACTTTACTTGCAAATATCATTAGAAAGCGTCAGTTTAAATTTGAAGTTGCTCGGGCAAAAATTGAAGACGCCCGATTTGAAAAACATAATTTTGAGAAAACGACTTTAAAGTTTAATGTTCTAAAATGTTCAATTTTACCTACTTAATATTTTTTTCATACTTTCTTTTGATAAAGATGAATAAAAGTGGTTTTTAATTTTGGAATGTATTGAAGGAGGGCCAAAAGAAACTTAATAATTAAATAGGGATAAATTGAAGCTCGCTCAAAAAATTATCTTGAAATCAGCACCGCGTTCACTCGGCATCGGGACTTCACTAGGTATTTTGTATTTTTTGCCCATTAAAAAAATTTTGTTCGCAAAAACACTCTTGGATATCATTTTTGATTGGTTAAGGAAGAATTTTAGCCCATAAAAAAAAAGTGTAAAATTTATTTATTAAGAGTTTCGCAACTTTTGGCGACTTGCTCTATAACAGTACATAATGCTATTACAAAAATACCTTTTACACATTGTATATATAAATACATTATAGTGATATTACAAGTCAGTACATTTTATTAGTATGTGAGCCAATTAATGATAACAATAAATCGTGAAATAATATAGCAAAAAATTTTACAAAACGGTAATATAATAGATATTAAATAGAGAGTAAGGGAAAAAAAAAAAAAAAAAAAAAAAAAAAAAAAAAAAAAAAAAAAAAAAAAAAAGGGGGGGGGGAGAGTGAGGGTCTTCACTTACCTCTTCTCCCCCCCCCTTGGAGATAGGGCTATATTTTTAAATGTAGGTTAATTAAATTAATTCGCTTCCCGTTCGGGCTGTCTCCCAGGGAAGTGTCGACCATTACTCCTCAAAGCAAAAACAAGCAAAAATTGTCAATCAGTTAGTTATTTAAAAAAAAAAATTAAAAAAATGTAAATAGTTATTTATGAGTATTATTATGTAGGCAAATATTAGAGATATTTTGTTTGTTTGTATACTTACTTACTTACTGACGGGAGCTAAAGTCCATGAAGGACCATGGCCTCTGCTAGCAGCTTCTTCCATTCTCCCCGGTCGGCAGCAAATCTCCCCCAACTGCTAATCCCCAGATCCTTCAGGTCTTTTTCGACGTCGTCTAGCCAGCGAAGACGGGGCTCCCTCGCTTCCGTCCTCCTCCAGGCTTGCCCTACAGGAGTTTCCGGGGTAGTCTTGTAGGTTCCATCCTTTCCACATATCGCAGCCACCCAGTCTTTATGTGTGCCACTATGTCTGCTCTACATAAAGATCCCGCATCTCTCGGGTGCTCCTGATCCTCCACTGCTCACCGATCTTCAAAGGCCCATAAATCCGCCGTAGAACCTTTCGCTCCCCAACTCTCAGCATACGCATAGACTCTGAAGTTAGGGTCCATGCCTCGCTGCCATAGGTTGTTTGTTTAATAAAGGCTATTTCGTTCATTCATTCAAATTAACTTTAGGAGGTAAATTGGAGATAGGGCTATATTTTTGAATATAGGTTAGCTAACTTTAGTTGAATTAGTATGGTGTTAATATGTGGACTATTTTCGGCTAGTAAGTCTTGAGGAATTGCTAGGTGGTCTCGTAATCTGCAGTCAGTAAGTATGTGTTTAACTGTTAATGTCTCGTTACAAAATGCGCATAAAGGTCTGCCTTGTCGTTAGGAGTGCGTTAGTAAACTGTGTTTTAAGCGAAGTCTCGTCATAATAACTTGGTCTCGTCTTGTTTGGTTTTCTCTTGACCATTCAATAATTGTAAAAAAAAAAAAAAGTTACAAAGTATTATTTTACCCCTTAAAAAAATTGTAACAAATTATACTAGAGTACCAATAGAAATATATTCTAGGCAAAACAATTGCTCTAGGCTAACCACCATCAGAGGGAAGTAACACTTACGTACCATAGTAATTAGTGTTGTTAAAAGCGAGCCCTAACTAGAGGCTTCAGGCTTGAACCTTGAACCTAACCTCTACAGCCCGAGCTCTGAGGGCTCCATGAAAGCTCGGGAGTGAGGCTCCATCCTAACCTTATCAAGCCCTGAAGGTTCGGCAAGGTTCTCCCTGGAGCCTTGAAGGCTCGTAGTCAAACCCTTTCTAGTGCTTTACTAGATTATCTGTGTACAATAATTACTTACTCCAAAATCATTACATTTTATTCATTTCGATTTTTTTGTGACATTTCTCTCCATCTATTTCACAATAATAAATATAAATTTTTAGCGGCATCTTTATTTACAAAGGGAGGTAATTTAGCTGTTATCTCTGATAATTCTTAGTTTGCTTCAGTTATAGTTTAATAAAATTCGACAAAGTTCAGTTTATTAAGTTAAAGATTAATCTAAATAAAGTGACTCATTCAGTTGATTTCTTAAATTCTATATTCTTATGGATTCAAATCTTCACGAATAATACGGACTTGTATTATTTAGACGAGATATAAAACATTTTGGTTTTAATTTTGTTGGTGTGTGTGGATTAGATACTAATGGTTTTTCAGAGACAATTTATGTATGTATTATGATGACTTTTTATTTTAATGTAATACATACTATTTTTTCACACTACGTACAAACGGTAATATTTTGAAAGTTGAGAATGACAATTGTGAACAAGTACGACAGTGTCGCCATCACCGTCTCACAGAAGAGTTTATTTTTTAGGAAAAGTTACTATTTTTACCCAATTAGTGATCCATATAATTAGTTTATCAATGGAATGGTAAATTTAATTGCCAGCGAACAATTTCAATGTGGCGGAAAGAATTTAGGACGAATCTACTAAAGTATATGAAACAGCTGTTAGCCCGCTATCCGCCATTTTGGAAATGAAAAGTAAAAAGCTTCAAAGCATGCGCCTTCTCCCGAGGCGAGCCTTCAAGGCTCGCGCCTTCTACCAAGCCGAGCCTTCAAGGCTCGCGCCTTCTACCAAGCCGAGCCTTCAAGGCTCGCGCCTTCTATCAAGCCCTGTCCAAGCTCTGAGAGCTCAAGCTTTTAGGAGCCGCGCCTTCTAGCCTTAAAGGCGCGCTCTTTTACAACACTAATAGTAATAGCCTGAATATATAATAAAAAAATCACCAAAACAGACAAAAAAAAGATAAGAGATACGTTTACAATCGCATATTACATTTTTCGATTTATTTGATATTTTAAAAAATAAAATATTCCGGGACTTTTTCGATTTAGGCATAAATAAATTATCGATGTATCAGTTGTTCCGAATATATTTCAGCAAAATTAGCACGTACCCCCTCCACATCCATAGCTACTATTTTACACATAAATCGCCATGTATTAATAACTAAATACAATATAATTCCTCTGATAGATATCTTGACAAGCCCAGAAGCCTGATATACCTGAAGGTTAGCTATGAACCTCCCCCACCCTTAGACACTACCCTCTTACTCCAGTAGTATATAAAGAGAATGGAGCTTCTTCCATTCAAGCAGACAGCTAGATACAGCATCATGGTGAAGGTAACAACTACAGTAGCTAACATTTGGTAATATAATAGGAGCATTCGGTTCAGAAATAGGGCTCAAAATTAAAATTATTAGACGTGAACATAAAAATCTGAAGTGGTGGTCGAAAGTACGTTTTGTACATGCATATTCGACGAGTTTCTGACCTTTCAGAATATATATATATATATATATATATATATATATATATATATATATATCATATATTGTTTTAAATAAATAAAAAATTAGTAATAGGCTAATCGAGGGGGCGAGGTTAGCTCAGTGGTAGAGCGCTGGACTAATAAGTTGGAGGACCAGAGTTCAAATCCCGAGCAAGCACTAAAGATTTTTTCTTCTAGTGTCTTCGTTCATGGGTAGAATTCGGCCTCCCTGACCGTCCCTAGGCCAATCCAGCCTTTAACAAATTTATCAATGGGTACATTGGATGCTAATGACTCTAGCTGTCGAAGCAGCCAAGGGGAAAATCAGGCGGCCGGAGCATAGTACTGACCACACTATCTCCCTAGTGTGCCGTATGGTCATGAATCAGATACCTCTTATCTGCCCCTCAGGGCCCTGGTGGCCTGTTACGGGACTGATTTTTTTTATTTATTTATTTTTTTTTTATTTTATTTTTTTTTTTATTTTTTTTTTTTTTTATTTTTTTTTTTTTTAACAGGCCACCTTTATACTAAATTGTAAACACGAATAAGAAAACATTTTTGGTCCTCAATTTAGTTAATATAATTTTATCAGTACTATAGTAAACTCCTACTGACTGATACAATACAACATGAAAATTAAACACAAACCTACTTGTATATTGTATTATATTTGACAATATCAAATTAACATTGTTTAAGATGTCCTAACTTGTCACTTTGCAAAATTTGTAAACATATTTGATTAATTATATAAATTGAGTGAATTATTCTAATACTGTATAATTATATATATATATATATATATATATATATATATATATATATATATATATATATATATACACACACACACACACACACACAGGGTGTCCCGATTTTAAATGGCAAAACTTCAGGAGATAGTAGGGGACCGAAAAACTTAGAGAAAAGTCCTTTAGAGATTAGCTCGTTTTTGCTTCGTTTTGGAGGAAATCTCAAAACAAGAAACGAAACAAGTTCTCATTGTTGTACTTACTTACTTAAATTTTCTATGGACAAAAATTGTCATTGCGAATTGTTTCAAGAAACCAATTAGTAAAATTCAATCTCTTGATGCTGATATAGTTCTCGTGTTCGGTTTCTGCAACGGCAATGCTTCAGAAGCGTTGCCGTGCCGATTCCCAAATAGAAGAGTGCTTAATCGACGAGTCTTTTAGTTAACTTTTAATATACTACGAGATACTGGGTTTAATAATTTATTACGAAATCTTAGAGAAGAATATCAGAGAAAGTCATTTTAACAGATCCTTATGTAGAAGCAGAAACAATTTGAAGGGCTTAAGTTTGATTTGTATAATTAAAACAAATTGTTTAATAATGATTAGCTTCAAAGTTTCAAGTATTTCTATTGCATTGAGAATAATGTTTTTTTTTTTTTTTGTTTTTTTGATATTAGGTACTGATTCTGATGGTGGCGGCACTATGTGCAGTAGCTGCCGAGCCACCCGTGAACACCTACTTGCCAGCAGCGCCATCCAGCATTGGTACAGCTAGAGGCATTGGTGGGCCTTCTTCACAGTACGGCGCACCTAGTTCTATTGGTGGAATACCGTCTTCGACTTATAGCTCACCATCATCTCAATATGGTGCTCCTTCTCAGAGACCATCTAGTCAGTATGGTGCTCCAAGTGCTAGGCTCCCATCTTCCAACTATGGTGCTCCAAGTGCAAGACTTCCATCTTCCAAGTATGGTGCTCCAAGTGCAAGACTTCCATCTTCCAACTATGGTGCTCCAAGTGCAAGACTTCCATCATCCAACTATGGTGCTCCAAGTGCAAGACTCCCATCCTCCAACTATGGCGCCCCTTCGTCTCAGTATGGTGCTCCCAATGTAGGAGCTCTTTCCAGCCAATATGGTACCCCTGGAATGGGTGCACCCTCAGGACAACTTGGTGCCCCATCAGGTCAATATGGTGCACCCACTGGACAGTATGGTGCCCCTGCAGCAGGAGCCCCCTCAGGCCAATACGGTGCCCCTTCTGGCTCTTATGGAACCCCAGGAGCATTCGGCCGAGGTGGATATGATGACCAATCAGTAAGTATTAGTAACCGATTTAATAAATTATGAGTTACCCCATTAAAGCCCCCCCCCCCTGTTTATTGAGGCTAATATTTGAACTCTTGCAGGAACCAGCAAACTACCAATTCAAGTACGATGTCTACGCTCCCGAATATGCTGTTGAGTTCGGACACGAAGAATCTCGTGTTGGTGATGACGCCCGTGGATCTTACTACGTACTTCTACCCGACGGCAGGAAGCAGCTGGTCCAGTACACCGCTGACAATGAAGGATACAAACCTACAATAACCTACGAGGATACTGGTGCTGGAGCTTATAATGGTGCAGGTGCTGGAGCCGGAGGACCAAGTGGTGCATATGGAGCACCTAGTACTGGAGGACCGAGTGGCGCTTATGGAGCACCAAGTGCTGGTGGTTACAGTGTACCCGGATCAGCTGGTGGTTACAATGCACCTGGATCTGCTGGTGGTTACAGTGCACCAGGATCTGCTGGAGGTTACAGTGCACCTTCTGCTGGTGGTTACAGTGCACCTTCTGCTGGTGGTTACAATGCTCCTTCTGCTGGAGGATACAATGCACCAAGTTCTGCAGGTTACAGTGCACCAGGTTCGTCTCCCAGCGGATATTCTGGAAGTGGGCCGTACTAAATACCTTTTTGAATCTAGATGAAGAATGTACAAAATTACTATTTATATATATTTTTATAATTATCGATAATAAACGTTAAAAACCTTATCACCTGTGTATCATTTATTCTGGTTTCATATTTGTTTGAGATTTATTGGGGTTTACATATTTTGGTGTATTGTCTTATGATTAATGTATTGTTGTATAAATGATTATACAATGATGATGATACAGAGAATACAGGCATTCCAATCCAAAGTCCTTCGCAAAATAGTCAATGCTCCTTTTTACGTTTCCAATAAAACTCTTCATAATGACCTAAACATCCCTTTCGTTCAAGAACTGGCAAAATCCCGCTTCCTAACCTTTCATTCCAAATTGTCCTTCCATCCCAATCCCGGAGCACAAACACTTTCCTCCCAAACCCACCCACAAAACCCGCCTAGAAGGCTCAAGAGACATTGGCCTCGTGACAAGCTAACTGACTAGTGGAGAAAAAAATATATTCCAAACTAGGAAGTGCCAATATTCATTGGCTCCTTCCATAAGTGTTATTATCATTATTATTTGTTATTTATTTATTTATTTTTTGTCGTCTTTACTTATTTATTATTTAGTTATTTCCATTTATTTTATTATTATTACCATTTATTCATTTATTTATACTTAAATTATTTTGATATTTCTTTTTATTTATTTATTTTTTATTTTAATTTATTTATTTATTTTTTTTTTATTTTTTTTTTTTTTTTTACTTTGTTGTCAGTTGTATTTAATCAATTTTTGTATATATCATTAATCATATTTGTGAGCAAACTTAACCAATGTACTTAAAAATGTACAGATGTTAAATAAACGTATTATAATAAAAATTAAAAAAAAAAAAAAATTGAGGTTGCACTCATGATGGAATTTTGAAAAATTTCTTTGAATCTTTATCGATCCTACCTAGTATAGACAAATGACCCCAGTTAAAATTTATATATATATATATATATATATATATATATTATATTTATATATATAATATATATGCAAAATGCATATATAGGCTATATATGTGTCCGTTAACCACGATATAGGCCAGAGTTTTTGTTTTTTCGCCACGAAACTTGGAATGTAGTATTCCCACATCAAACGATTGAACGAGTTCATTAACCAACAAAATCGGTCCAGCCGTAATTTTGGTTATATTTCAACGAAACTCGGTATCCGTTGTGCTTAACTAAAGAGAATAAATTGTTGTAAAAATAAACTAAATCAGTTGACTAGAAGGGGGGGTTTACTCCGGACAGAAATTACTAATTTCCTTTATACCGGTCGTAATTTTTGTTATATTGTTACGAAACTCTCTTATACGTCCTGGCTATCTAATAACAAAAGAAGTGTTGCGAAAAAATGACTAAATCGGTCTATTGGAAGGGGGGGGGGTGTTACTTTTGTACTATGTTTGAATTGAATTCTCCCGCCAAACCTAGGTTCGCGAAACTCATCAAGATCAATCAGATGAAAATGTGAAACTTTGTGTATTTATTAAGTAGTGTAGTACCACGCATACTACAAAACTCTGGAAGGAAATTAATTACAAAATTAATAATTGAAACAGCTACTCATAACAAATGCAGAGGAACAGAACAATTTATGTTTTTATTTTATTTATCTATATAGGTAATTTCAATCAATTATTCAGGATTGCACGCGACCCTTCCCAATTCTGAGGAAAGTGCTTAGTTATGCAGCTCCTGCGCTGACGGACTTTTTAATTTTAATTTTAAAATCCTTATATTTGCATCACAGATGGTTTTTGGACGGGTTATCTTCAGAAGATCCCATCTTAAGTTTTTGGGATGTGTTACATACATATGATCAACCTTTTCGGAAGATAAGCCGCTAACCCTCGTGGAATAGAAGTGAAGGTAGTTTTATAATACTCATAGTCACCATCATCATCATATGTGGCACGACGTCCCGTCACCGATACTGGGCCTCCACTAAGAGCCTCCGCCAGTCGGCTCTGTCTTCTGCTGCAGCTCTCCAGTTCCTAACGCCAAGCAGAGTTCTGGCATCGTTGGATAAGCTGTCCAGCCATCTGATCCTCGGCCTTCCTACTCGTCTTGTGGAGTGCAGGTCCTCGGTCATAACTTTTTTAGGTTTTTCCGTGTAATCCATTCTGGCTACATGCCCTGCCCACCTTAGCCTTCCAAGCTTGATGAAGGTAACAATGTCGAGGTCGGCAAATAGAGTGCTGAGTTCCCTATTTTTCCTTCTTCTCCACACTTCACCTATCTTTACTGGGCCATAGATCCTCCTGAGTACTCCTCGCTCAAACACACTTAGCATCCTCTCATCACTTTTGGTCATTGCCCAAGCCTCTGAGCCATATGAAATAACTGGCCTTACGAGGGTCTTGTATATAACTTAGCTTGGTCTTCTTTGAGAGGAATCTACTTCTAAGGTGTCGGCCAAGTCCATATACACATCTATTAGCAGCAGTGATCCTTCTCTGTATCTCCTGAGTTACCTCATTCTTGCTGTTCACTTCAGATCCAAGGTTATATGAAACTTCTCACTCTCTGGAACTTGAAAGGTCCAACTTCAAATCCCAGATCAACCCAACTCATAGTCACCGGGAGAGTATAATATCATACTCACCTTCATTGCTAGAAAAAATGTATAAGAAAATGAATTTATTTTTTTTATTTTTGAACGGTTTGAATAATGAAAATAATAAAAAGTATCTGTTTTTCATTTTGAGGGGGGCGATTTTGGCTCAGTGGTGAATCACTTGACTCGAGTGCAAAGGAGAAAATTAGGCGGCCGAAGCGTAGTATTGACCACACTGTCTCCCCACTTTGTCGTATAGGCAAGTTCATTTCAAAGTTTGGCTTACAAGGGGAGTATACAGTGGTGGGGTCACCGATGTGACCTTTTTTTTCTGGTGATTCTGCATAAAAAATTAGTCGACACGTGTCCGAGGGTTCCGTCCAATGCGCCTTAGGAGCCGAGGAATAAAATAAAAATAGGTTGAAAAGCTTTCTTTTATATATCGAGTTTAGAAAATGCATTATTGTTGCCAGAAAATTCATTATTTTTTGTATTCAATGATATTGACCACATTAGGGTTTCTTGGGGTGCTGATTTTAAATATGCTATTATTTTTTGTGTAAAAAAAATGTATAATACTAGTTTACTGAAAACGTGAGGATATTTTTGAATTTATTTGACGAAATATAATTATTGTTTAACGATAATATTTTTTCCTTTAATCTAATCTATAAAACAAATGGATTGGTTAAAGAATAATGTCGAATTCATTTCCTAAACTCAAAATAAAAAGTCTGACTCGCAGGAACTGCATCATCCTAGCGCGGTTCCGCTCTTAATCCTAATGTCATTTGGAAAGGTTGAAATAGAAACAGTTATAATTTTGGTTAGACCTTTCATGAAATAATTTATGACCTCAAATAGGTCCGCCCAGACCCTCACCTCTACCTGACAGAAAAAGGGTCAGGCAGCACCCTTCATCCACTCCTAGAGATACTAATTTTACTGTTCAATGATTTGCAAAATGTTTACACTTTCTTGTACTCATCTACTATAGTACTAATTCTACAAATAATTTCAATTAAAAACACATTTGAAGTTTTAAGCATTTATTTCTCCGATTGACATCGCTAATCGAAAATTGCTTCAGTATCTTTTTTGTAGAGTATTTAGTAAGCTTTTGAATGGTTACCTTCCGGTTACCAAGATTCCCAACTGTTTTCGACATATTAAGGAAAATATACGAAGTTCCCAAAACTTTTCAAGTCTAAAAATGAAATATTTTATCCTAGTCCTTCCTTGACTCCGAACGTAACCAAAATTTCAACATATTAGTTTTGATGAAATTCAAACATGCAGAAAGTGTTTCAACTGAATCCGATGATTCTAAGTACCCAAAACAAAAACTCGATTCAACAAATATTTTTCCCCTTTTCTCGAAAACGGTTAAAGTTATCGCCTTAAAAATGGTTTCATTCGTTTTTATCGGCGAATAAACCTATAAAACGAGTAAGCATATGAAGTAAGCATAAGGATTTTTTTCGCGCGAATTGCGCTCCAAAAACCATGTTCCGGTGGACGGATTCTGCTGGTTAACGAACTTGACCCTTCAAATTAGATGAAAGATTTTTGTACCAAACTTCATCAAAATCGGACCATTATTGAGGCTAGGAATGAGCGAACAGACATATATATATATATATATATATATATATATATATATATATATATATATATATATATATATATATACAAATTTGGACCACCGTTATTTTCGTTCTCTAGGGGTTCTGAAACGTAAGATTTTCTAGTCGGCACTTCCGGATTGTTTCATGAGGTCAACCTTATTAGTGGGGTTCCTCCCTATGGAGGGAGGGAGGAACCGCGCTAAATATAAAGCACTTTCAACCTATTTTATTTTATTTCTCGGCTTCTGAGGCGCATTGTAAGGAACGCTCGGACACGTATCGACTATTTTTCGATACAGAATCACCAGAAAAAAATGGACCAGATCGTTGACCTCACCACTTTATACTCCCCTTGTTAGTGGTAGAGCAGTCAACTTATGTTATGTAGGACCTGGCCTCAAAAATCGGGCTTCTGTATTCTAGTTTCGTCATTCGAGGTTCAGATCCGGCTTCCCAAGTTGTTCCTGGGCCCACCCAGCCACTAATGGGTGCCTTCTAAGGTGAAAATCATGCCTCAAGATTTTGGATATCGACCATACTATCTCCATCTATAGTCCTTGTTATAGTCATGAATCAAAGACCTATACACTTATTTTTGTATCAACATGAATGAAAATATCTGTAAAAAGAGATCCCACAAACACCGACATTGCATAGTTCAACATCTGTTTGCGGTGACGAACACTACGCCTAGGTGTGTGGTGACCTTAGTGTGTGGTGATAGTACAACCACAGATACAGGCTGCTGCGGCATTCATTCATATCAGTGTCTAGGTTCATCGTTATAAACAATAACAAAGTGAATTTGTTATCAATTACATTAAGTTAATTTGATAATCGGCATATTTGAATCTATCCATGCAAAAACAGCTTCAGTCCATTTTTTTTCCAAATATAAGTTAGTGATGGATTCGTTGTCTCTGACGGTCACTACACATTTCTATGTTAAGAGGACTTTAGTCTAACACATTGTTGCCATAGAAACACATGTAGCAGAAAAAATCTTTCGTAAACTTTCGTTTACGCCAAGGTCTTTAGGCTCCTGTGTTCCCTCTCAATCCTGCCTACCCAAGAAGAAAGGTCCCCATGAAGCAGAAAAAAATTGAAGGTATTAAGAAGTTGATGCCATACGTTTCAGAAGAGCAGAAGAATTTTTAATATGAAATATTGGGTTTGCCAACAACTATAAACATAGATGAAGAAGTTCAAGACGATTAAGCATTACATTACTCATTGTATGAACTTTATATCATGCAAATATTTCTTACACATTGTACCATTGATAATAAACTGTTACTCAATATATCCTACAATATGTTTTACATTATATTAGACCTTATATTTTTAAGGAGGTACTCCTTAGGCTGTTCCATGCAAGAAGAACTTTAGTCCAAGCACTATTATTATATTTTAATAATATAATGCATTTGTAAGTAATAACCAACGTTTCATATATTACTTGCGTCAGTATAGGGTACTCAGACAAAAATATAATAGCAAAATAATAAAACAAATGAAGGGCGTAGACAGTTTTTTCTCGTTTTCTCAAAACTACTGATTATGGACTGAAGCTCTTTTTGCATGGATCGATTCATTTGTGAAAACAATCTATTACAGGAAGTGGATTAGATTCCTACTATGAATATTGATATTTAATTTAAAAAAAGTCCGTCACGCAGGAGCTGCATAACTAAGCACTTTCCTCAGAATTTGGGTAGTGTAGACTGCTTTCCAGAACAATTTGCTTAAAATATCCTACATAAATAAAATAAAAACGTGAATAGTTCTCATTTTGTAATGAGTAACTGATCAATTATTAATTTGCAGCCAGAGTTATGTTTACACATGGTACCTACTACATTACGTAATAAATACAAAAATCCTCATATTATCGTATTTTGATCTAACGCAGGAACAGGATACAGTCACTCTAGTGGTAGAAAGCGCTCCTTGCGGCGGCTTTGTGAACCTACGTCTGCCGGCTTTTCTATTCAAATATATTACAAATTAAACCCCCGCTTTCCGATTGACCGATTCAGCTCATTTTTACAACACTTCTTTCTCATGAGTTACCCACGACGTATACCGCGTTTCGTTACAATACAGCAGAAATTACGACCGGTATGAGTATATTAGGAATTTGGGTCCGGAGTAAACCCCCCCTTCTAATGAACCGATTTAGTTTATTTTTACAACACATATTTACCAGTAGATTAGCACTACGAATACCGAGTTTCGTCAAAATATACCAAAAATCACGGCTGGTAGTGGCGAATTGGTATTGTGGGTCCAGAGTAAACCCCCCCTTCTAATGAACCGATTTAGTTCATTTTTATATCTCACTTTTCTCTCTATATTACCACTAAGAATACCAAGTTTCGTTGAAATATAACAAATATTACGGCTGACATAGTCAAATAAGTGTTTTGGGTTCGGGGTAAACCCCCCCTTCCGGTGGACCGACTTTGGTGGTTAACGAACTCGTTCAATCGTTTGCTAATTGAATGCTATATACCAAGTTTCGTGACGAAAAAACAAAAACTCTGGCCGCTATCGTGTAAACAGACACATATATATATATATATATATATATATATATATATATATATATATATATATATATATATATATATGCATATATATATATATATATATATATAGATATATATAAATTTTAACGGGGGTCATTTTCGGTGTCTACTAGGTAGGATCAATAAAGATTTGAAGAAATTTTTCAAAAATTCCGTCATGAGTCCAACCTCAATAGCTACTTTCCTTCGGAGGAAAGTGCTAAAAGATAAGAACCCAGCCCTATTCTTTCCAGAAAGGATGGTAACCTGTTGGCAGTACGTCCTACAAACCATTGTTATTTATATAAGGAATCAAAATAAAAATTAAAAACAAAAATAATAAAAAAAAGATTGTCACCAAATTTAACCTTTTAGAAACGGATTTTTTTTTTTAACACTTGTTTAATAATCATAGTATAAGGTGCTTAAAATTGCTTTTAAAAATAAAATTACAAATAGCAAGCATACCTCATTTTCTTAATAGTATATGATAATCCGTCACCATCAATATTTCAATAAAAACATTCATATCTTCGGAAGTAACGTGGGGAATCGTTTCATTCTTGAAAAGTGCATACCGCTCACTTTCTTCCAAAACAAATTTAAGCTACTATCGATGAACAGTTCCAAAATTGCAACAGCACTTAGATCTTAAAGACTCTCATACTTTACGAAAGATGTTAAGTGCCCACTCGTGGAGCAGACAAAGTCACAATCCACCCATTTTCCATTTTTTTTTTTTTTTTTTTTTTCAAAAGCCTGTATATCAGCATCTGACTAGTAATTTGCTCATACAAATTTTATTTCTGCTCCTGTTGCCAGTCAAGCACCCAGTAACCAAAAAGCCAAGCATAGCCATGTGGTATTGCTCTAATGTTTACCCCCATAAATTCGAGAACATTAAAATAAAAACAATTCCAATTAGTACCCAATTTAATTTGGACCACGGTTAAGAAACAAACGTCCGACTCGCAGGAACTGCGTCATCTTAGCACGGTTCCGTTCTTGTCCCTAGTATCATGAGTAAAGGAATAAGTAAATAAATGTTTATTTCCATTAACCCACAGAAGAGTGGAAATAGGAACGTCAACACATTCAACAAAAATAAAATAAAATGTCTCAATACAACAATTGTACAATAAACCATTGCAAAACAATATAAATAACAAAACAACAAAATGATTGCGGTAATTAGAGCAATGAATGTGCAAGGAGTTGTTTGGTGGAAACAATATAAATAACAAAACAACAAAGTGATTGCGGTAATTAGAGCAATGAATGTGCAAGGAGTTATTTGTTGGAAACAATATAAATAACAAAACAACAAAGGGGGGCAGGTAAGGATTTGAATGAAAAGGATACCACCATAAGAGAGAAAGGAAGGTCATTCCCCTAAAGATCCAGGTAGAGACCAAATCCCTGCCTCAAGATCAAAAACTGAAAAAACACTTTTAGCCATATTTCTTCAACCACTTGTAATATTCCCATCAAATTTTTTTCCGTTCAAATATACTTCATTGCGCTCAAAATCGTCGGGATTTTGAATTTTTTTCACTATGTTTTGATGCCAAAAAAAATTCGTCAAATTTACAAAAAAACTCACATTTTTGGATAAAAAACTAGAATTTCTCAAGAAACTGTGCGTGATAGACAGAATCTGACTTCAAATTCGTGTTCAGCACATTTGAAAACAGTAAGAAAGCATGTTTTGGTTTGAAGGAGGATTTTCGTGCAGAACAGTGTAATTGGTTGTACAAAGTTGCTCCCATGTACGCAAGCCCGTTTTTAAAAAATGTACTGTGCTTGCCCAGTGCTATTAGGTTACGTTGCCTTGTGGCATAGGAGTGAATATCCCCAAGCTTCCTATACAATGGGAGGTGTTTTTTGATAATATTTAATACTCTTAAAATGTATAGGGCTGGCACTGTTAAAATATTTTTTTGTATTGTTAGGACTTCTTTCGCCTTTTTGGAATTTCCCCATGAGCTAATTCCGTATAATTGGGATTCAAAAAGGCCATGATATGCGTTTAGTAGGTCAGAAGTTTTCAAAACAGTTTTTAATTGTTTGGGCATATAAACGGCTTTGTTGGTTTTTGAGTTTATTGCTTTGATTTGAGGTAACCAACTAAGGTGCTCGTCCGAAAGAAAGAGTTATTGGTAGGTTTTGATACATCGTGAAAAATATAAATGACAACGCAATGAGGAGGAAGATTTAAAGTGCAACAACAGGAAACTGATAGTATTCTAAAGCGGAAATAAATCCCCCCACCTTCTCAACGTTTGCCAAGGGAAACACTATTACCAATAAGTTCCTCATTTTCTTTCCTAATTTTCTCAAAATGGGTCATTTTACCATTAAATTCAATTAAAACAGCAGTAACCAATACTTTAGGTAATCAGTGACAAAACCCCGTTGAAAAGAATAAAACTAATCATTTTGAAGTTTTAAGCAATTATTCCTATCAAAAATTACATCTGAACCTTTTTTTGAAGGAAATTCGGTAAGTTTTCGAATGGTCTCCTTCCACTTAACACGATTTCTTAACCGTTTTCGAGAAATTTTAGTAAATATACGAATATCCCAAACCTTTTCATGCCTGTTAATGAAATATTTTATTTCTAGTACTTCCTTAACTCCAAACGGAACCAAACTTTAACCATCTTAGATTAGATGAATGTCGATCGTCTGAAACAAGTTTCAACTGAATCAACCGTTTTTGAACACCCAAACTGAAAATTAGTTTGGAAATGTAAGTGTTTCTCAAAAACGGTTACAGATATAGCTTAAAAATAGTTTCAATCGTTTTTCCTCTTCAACAAACCGATAAAACCAGTACCTCCAAGCATATAAACTCGAAAGCGTACGCGTTCCGATTTTTTGTGCGAATATCGCTCCAAACCCCTCGTTCTGGTGGACGGATTCTGCTGGTTAACATACTTGGCCTTTTAAATTACACGAACGATTTTTGTACCACATTTCATCAAAATCGGATTCGGCCTCCCTGACCCTCCCTAGGCCAACCCAGCCTTTAATTAATTTAATAATGAGTACCTTGGATGGTGCTAATGACTCTAGCAGTCGAAGCAGCCAAGGGGAAAATCAGGCGGCCGGAGCATAGTACTGACCACACTATCTCCCTAGTGTGCCGTATGGTCACGAATCAGATACCTCTATAGTATCTGCCCCTCAGGGCCCTCGTGGCCTGTTACGGGACTGATTTTTTTTTCATCAAAATCGGACCATTTTTGAGCCGGCAGGAGCTCGGACAGACAAATATATATATATATATATATATATATATATAAATATATATATATATATATATATATATATATATATATATATATATATATACAATCAAATTTGAACCATCGTTACGTATTTTCGTGATCTATGGAAACTGATACATAAAATTTTCGTTTCGGCATTTCCGGATCGTGTCATGAGGTCAACCTCATAAGCGAGATTCCTCGCTATAGTGAGAGGGAGTAACCGCGCTAAAAAATATAGTTACATATAATGAGAACATTAATTACTTATAAGAATGCACAAAACATGTTACAAATTGTACACTTTTGAAATACAAGTTTTTCACAATAAAATAAGTTTGAATGAATTGAAAGGTTTCACTAGAACTGAAGATTCAACCCTCAGGAAGGGTATTTTGTCAATTTCCTGGAAAAACAGTAATATTAAAACAAAATAGAGAAAGGTTAATTGTCCCCATCAATATGGCAATGCTAGTCCTTGGAAGGTTAAATTGGAATTTAGCGATGCAAGCAAATTGCTTTTCCCCTAGTAATTGAAAATCACTAATTCGGGTCGGGAGTAAACCTAGTTTTCAAATGGATTGCTTTAGTTTATTTTTACAAGGCATCATTCTCTATAAATGACCACAATGTTTACAAAGGTTTCATTGTAATATAAAAAAAAAACTACGAAAGTATGGGTAAATTAAAAATTGGTGTCCTTAGTAATCTTATCTTCCAAATGAACCGATTTTGCTGGTTAACGAACTCATTCAATTTTTTGCTGGGTTATATATAAAATATCTTGCCAAAGAAACAAATCGAAAATCTTTCTATATAAAATTCTTCTGTGCGTGTGTTTTTAGTAGAACTCCCTCTAAACGGCTGGATCGATTTTAATGATCTTTTGTTAATGTATTTTAGGGGTCATATTGACTTGCAACTGGTTTTACCATTTTTGTTATAGGCATTAACCCTTTCGAGACTTATGGCCACTATAGTGGCAGCAAGAAGGCGTGCTCCGTGGACTGATGGCTACTCTAGTGGCAGCCGCTTACCGTGCTCCGGGGACTGAAGGCCACTTTAGTGGCAGCGGCCTGTTAGTCGCCGCTCATTGGAAGAAAAATCAATATCATTTGAACTACTGATACCATTCAATTTTCGTTGGTCTCATTCGATTCAGAATAAACACATACATAAGAAGAGTTAATGCATCCTTAAATAATCAAATATGATATCCAAGAGTATTTATTTGCCGGAACAGTTTTTAAATGTACCAAATATTCGATTTTTCAACTAATACAATTCAGTCCTAATACAATTCAAAATTTTGAAAAATCCGACTCGCAGGAACTGCGTCATCATAGTACGGTTCTGTTCTTATTCCTAGTGGTATTTAGAAAGCTTGAAATAGAAAAAGTTATAATTTTGGTTAGACCTTTTAATAAATAGTTTTATAACACCAATACGTATCGGTTGACAGGGGTAGTGGTTCTCTCTAGGAAAATACTATTTTCGTGAGTGAGTGGTATTTGATAAATAGTAGGTTTCTTTAATGCTGAAATAAATAAGTAAATAAAATTTAAAAAATATGTTAAAATAAAAATTGCCAAGATAAAATAAAAATATGCAAACAAATTAAATTCCAGCTTGCAACCTTTCAAGAAATTCTGCAATGGCCAAAGTGTTGTTGCTAAATGGATTAATATTTGGGATGAGTGCACGATGGCAAACAAAAAAATTTTGAATTATTAGACCGCACGTTGCAAGATTTACGAAAGAACCAAAACCAGTTTTGTCGGCCAATAACTTTTTTGGCGAGTAATTTTCGGCAAACATCGGCAATAACACCACGATCTAAGTAGGCCGACGAAATTTCGCTGATCAAAGTCGTCCATTTAAAGGAAATATGTAAAAACGCTCAAATTAAATATAAACGATCAGTCTGTAGAATCTGTTGAAGTTTATGGATATGACAAGAGCGTCGTCTGATGGACTCGTACGTCGTCTGGATGCATTACATTACATACAGACTTTTGTTACTTTATTCAATCAAAGACCGAACTCATCGAAAAGATCTTGCCAAACATTGTTCAAAATTATAAAAATCATGATTGGTTGAACGAACGATTTAGATTGGCTGCAAAAAAACTTTGATGTCAACGAAAGCAATTTTCAAATTAAAAATAACACAGCTGTCGGATTAATTACATAGAAATTATTGATTCCATGGCGTTAAATTTGCAGTTTAGCCTCCTCCGAACCGATAAATTTCACATTTTTCACTATAACGTATTTTGATGCACTAAACACGAATCCGTTAAAAAATAAAACGTCGCTCTCTTGATTCTTGACCACACGGCTCCCTAGGGAGATAGTGTGGCTAGTACTATGCTCCGGCCGCCTGATTTTTCTCTTTGCCGGTACCCATTAATTAATTAAAGGCTGCGTGAGCCTAGGGACCCCATGTCCAAACCTCAAACAACGACACTAGAAGATAAAAATATGTAGTGTGCCCTCTGGTGTTGAACCACTGAGCTAACCTCGCCCTTATATATATATTGCATGAGCGGTTTCCAGTCGGGTTAGTCGGTTGGAGTCCGACACTACCTGGTTAGCACCTCGCCAGGTGTCCATGATGGATTTCCCCCCCCCCCAAAATAATATATATATATATATATATATATATATATATATATATATATATATATATATGCTCTGGAGTTCAAAACTCGGGTCCGTACTAAAGATTTTACCCTTTTCTTAAGACTATACAAGATTTAACTATAGTCTTAGGGCTGTAATGACCAAGCAGTTTCCTGCCCTTAAACTACCAACCTAACCCAAACCTTCGAAAGTGCTAACAAACCCCAAACGTAGACCAGTGCCTTTCGCAGCAAAAATAATAATACAATTCTTACATTACAATCAGAAACCTATTGCGAGAAACACACAAAAAAATCCAATCCTTCAGATGTACACAATGGAATTAGTGATTGAAATCCTCCATCGCAGCGAGAATTGAAGGCTGCCCTGATGAAGGGTATTAGATCAAGACTACCCCCACCACTAGACACTACCCTCTTACTCGGTAGGTATATATAGGGATGGGAGATTCTTCAAGGCATCCTCACTTCTAGCACCATCATCATGGCATAGGTAACACTCAGTAACTCATTTAGGATTTTTCTAGGAATAGTTGCACATTTAAATATATATATATATATATATATATATATATATATATATACACATACATACACACATATACATGTTCTTTGGCATATTCCCTAGTGCTTTTTGAAGGACAAGCCGCAAACCTTTCTATCAGGTGGTCATTGTCAAGCTTGGTTTCTGGCCTTCCTCGCTCTTCGTTGTCAAGGTCATTATTTCCACTTCGAAACCTGGAAAACCACCGGTCGTTCATACACCGTTCCCTCCCCGAACGCCGTGTTAATGTTCATACACGCCTCAGCTGCGCTATGACCGAGCTTAAATTCATAACGAAAAATAATACCGATTTCCGTTGAAGTCATAATTTAAGTTATATATTTTTTTCTCAGAGGATCGTTCGCATACCACAGTACGCAAGTTACTGATTAAATAATAGGAATAAAAGATCTTTAATTCTATATGAATAACAATGATGTTTGTAAATATTGAAATAAAAAAGGAAAGGATTAGATCGCAAAGTAAACAAAACTGACATTTCATACGGTACAGCCTGATATGTCTTATGATCATTTTTGAAGGGCTCTAAAAATATTTCTTTCTCTTAGTTCCCTTAAACGCATAAATATCTCATATTTAAAGTATACACACCAACATATATATATATATATATATATATATATATATATATACATAATTTTAATTATTAACACGTACATTCAGGTCATAGAATGTTAAAAACAAATTTCTTCGTTCTAAACTACTTCCCGCACCGGGTTCCCGATATTTCATTCTTTTCACGAAATAAGTTTGTTTTTTTTTATTTATGAGTACCCCGCATTGAAAGCGTTTCGGCCTCACCGAGTATGTGCCGTTGACTGAAAACGTTGGCGATTTTTATTTCTATGACCTGAATGGTTGTTGGATTACTTAAAAAAATTGAAGTGGTAATACAGGTAAAAATTATTTTTTCAAAAATTACAAGTAAGACATTTTCAAAATTTAAGTCTAGCTTTGATAAGTAGTATTAATTACTATATTCACTAGTAATTTATTTTATTTTTGATATTAGTTGCTGATTCTGATAGTGGCGGCACTATGTGCAGTAGCTGCCGAGCCACCAGTGAACACCTATTTGCCAGCAGCACCATCCAGCATTGGTGCAGCTAGAGGCATTGGTGGGCCTTCTTCACAGTATGGTGCACCAAGTGCTTTCGGTGGTAGACCTTCTTCGACTTATAGCTCACCATCGTCACAATATGGTGCTCCATCTCAGAGAGGAGGAATCCCATCTAGTCAGTATGGTGCTCCAAGTGCAAGGCTCCCATCTTCTAGATATGGTGCTCCGAGTGCAAGGCTCCCATCTTCTAGCTATGGTGCTCCGAGTGCAAGGCTCCCATCTTCTAACTATGGTGCTCCAAGTGCAAGGCTTCCATCTTCCAACTACGGTGCCCCTTCGTCGCAATATGGGACTCCAAATGCAGGTTCTCTTTCCAGCCAATATGGTGCTCCTGGAGCAGGTGCTCCCTCTGGACAGTATGGTGCTCCATCTGGTCAATATGGTGCCCCTTCTGGCTCTTATGGAGCCCCAGGAGCTTTCGGCCGAGGTGGATATGATGAGCAATCGGTAAGTGTTAATGACGGACAGCATAAATTATGAGATATTATATTCAACATCCTTGTGCACTGAGGTTGACAATTGTTTTACTCTTGCAGGAGCCAGCAAACTACCAATTCAAGTACGATGTCTACGCACCCGAATACGCTGTTGAGTTCGGACACGAAGAATCTCGTGTTGGCGATGACGCCCGTGGATCTTACTACGTACTTCTACCCGACGGCAGGAAGCAGCTGGTCCAGTACACCGCTGACAATGAAGGATACAAACCTACAATAACCTACGAGGATACTGGTGCTGGAGCTTATAATGGTGCAGTGGCAGGAGCCGGAGGACCAAGTGGTGCATATGGAGCACCTAGTGCTGGTGGTTACAACGCACCTTCTGCTGGAGGTTACAGTGCACCAGGATCTGCTGGTGGTTACAGTGTACCTGGATCTGCTGGTGGTTACAGTGCACCTGGATCTGCTGGTGGTTACAGTGCACCTGGATCTGCTGGTGGTTACAATGCACCTGGATCTGCTGGTGGTTACAGTGCACCTGGATCTGCTGGTGGTTACAATGCACCTTCCACTGGTGGTTACAACGCACCAAGTTCTGCAGGATACTCCGCACCAGGTGCCGGAGGATACCCATCTGGCAGGAGCCAAGGACCAAGCTATTCCGGAAGTGGGCCATACTAGCTACGTTCTCTAGTTATGTAAATATTAACTTACTAGTTGTCGCTTGTACAAAAGGATAATTTATTATATTTTTTTATATTTGGTGAAAAACTGTTTTGCTAATAAAATTGTACAAATTATTGAAAATGTCCATTTTCTTGATTTTAGCAATTCCCGTTAAGTTATAATCCTGTCTGTTTTCGTAGAATCTTACCCATAATTCGCCTCTTTTGCAGCTTTTTCCTTTGGATCTTAAATTTCTCATCTCAATTGAAAACAGCCTAGGTCCGCTCTCTATACAAAACCTCAAACACTTGCTCTCTTAAAGATTTCTGTCCTATTTTCCCTTGGTCCAATGTCCACAAGCGCTTAGAACATTTTGACCAACACCAATTATCCAACCACCTTTCACAGATTCATGTCTTTAACTCACTCCAGGCAGGCTTTCGTCCATCATACTCCAACCTACGCACAGTGGACCAAAAACGAAATCTAGCTGGACCAAACTGAAAAACCAAATTCATTATTAAATATCTGACTATAAGTAATGCCTGTACTCCTGCCTATCCAATTGATTCCTGTTCAGAGAAACCCCTTTTCCATCCTTTTCCCCGTGGTGTGCTCAAGTGTTCTTCCTTTAACTCCAAGTTTATTTTTTTATGTATGTTTGTTATTTTTGTACAAATTACTTTAGAAATAATTATTATTAGAATTGAATATTGTTGAAATGAATTATTATTTTTGTGAGAGGCATTCAAATATTTTAATTTCTGCGACACTTATCATAAGGGTCGCGGGTATTTTTATTTAGGAACCACCGGTCCTCTAATCTAAGAAACACGACCTAGACCGCGCCGTTCCTATGACTGACTGCTACAAGAGAAACAAACAACGAATTAAAAAGAGAGGTAAACAGTGAAAAAACGTTCATAAGAACGAAATTTACAGCAGTGCAGTAGTAGATAGTAGGCCACAGTTTTTATTGTATTTTTTCGAAACAAAGAAACCTGTTATAGAGCATACGCATAAGAGACGATTGAAAGACCCCGGACTCCGGACCAAAATTACAAATTTGATAATTCTGGCTTTAATGTTTGTTAAATCGGAACGACACTTGGTATAAGGTTTTGTAAAAATAAACTAAAAAAGTCCATTAGGAATGTTGTTTTATACAAAATCGACGTATTAATTTGGCCCACACAGGCCGTCCGTTTTATTTCCATGTAACGATACGCGGAAGATGTCAAGCCCGACTAATAAGAACTAAGTTTAGAACACCTAAATAGGGTTTACTCTAGAAACAAAATATAATTTATTCAGATTTTATACAGAAAGATAAAAAGTCCGACTCGCAGGAACTGCGTCATCTTAGCGCGGTTCCATTCATATCCCTAGTGTTATTTTGTAGACTTAGAATAGAAACAGTTATTACTTTGTTTGCATCATTCCTAATGTAAACAAATATGAAAAAAAAAACAAAAAAAAAAACAAGACTTTCGGCTAGGGATGAAACTAACCTAAGCAGAAATTACTCTTTCTGCCGTCCCAAGTTTCGGTCTACGAAGACTCTTCTACGAATATATTTCTAATTTACTTAACTTGCAGTGCAAACATATCCATTTTACTTTTAAATGCAATTAAACAAAATAAAATTGTACATGAAAATGAGAAAGTAGTGTTATTTTTTATTGAACTACGGCCACATTCAACCACAAAATATAATTATATTTCTAGTATAGAATTTGGCTGCATGACTTCCTACAGGTAAAGGTAACTGTCAGCTGTCCTAGAATGCTTGATGAGAACAATGAATCTTGATTTATGAAGTGCAATAACAGCCTACCTGAACCGGCCTACTATCTCGACCCGGACTGACTCTACACAGAGAATATTTACGTTTTCAGTTCTGTTACAGGTTCAAAGAATTTGTATTTATTCCCCTGTTTTATTGAGAAATACATCCTCCTCCTAGAAGCAATAACAAAATAACAAGAAATAAAAACAGACAAAAAGAACCGTATAAATTACCGAAATCAATTATCGTTTATCAAACTTCTAAGTTATATGTACTTATTTCTCCGTTTGACATCGCCTAATCAAAACTTTCTTCAGAACCTGTTTTCCAGAGCATTTAGTAAGCTTTCGAATGGAAACCATCCGTTTACCAAGATTCTCAACGGTTTTCGAGATACTAACGAAAGTATAAAAGGTTACCAAAACTTTTCTTGTCTGTTAATAAAATATTTTATTTTATACAAAGTTCCCAAAACAAAGGGACCAAGAACAAGTATTCAAGTTTAAGTAGAATCCCCTTCCCACTTATGGCCTTATAGGATAGAAAGCCTAATAAAGCCTATCTAGTCGATACTGAAGGACCAAGAACAATTCTTCACGATCGACTAGATTCCCCTGCCTAATAAAGCCTATATAGAATAATACGGCTAATAAAGCCTATCTAATTGATTCAGAAGGACAAGGGACAAGTCTTCCCATTTCATAAAAAGCAATAAAAAACCAAGGAAAAGAGACAAAAATTACAAAAAGAACGACAAAAACCCGTTCATAAGAACAAAACAGACGTATTTGAAGTTTTAAGCATTTATTTCTCCGATTGACATAACCTAATCAAAAATAGTTTTAGAATCATTTTTGTAGAGAATTTAGTAAGCTTTCATATAGTTTCAATCCACTTACCACGATTTCCCAACCGTGTTCGAGATATTAATGAAAGTATACGAAGTTTCCAAAACTTTTCATATCTGTTCATAAAATATTTTATTCTAACCCTTCCTTAACTCCAAACGTAACATAACTTTCAACATATTAGTTTTAATGAAAGTAGAACATGCAGATAATGTTTCAACTGAATCCCGTTATTCTAAGTACCCAAACCAAAAACGGTATTCAAAAACTATTTTTCCAATTTTCTCGACAACGGTTAAAGCTATCGCCTTGAAAATGGTTTCATTCGTTTTTCTAGCCCAAGAAGCCTATAAAACGAGTACTTACAAGCTTATGAACTCAAAAACGTAAGCGTTACGATTTTTTCTGCGCGAATTTCGCCCCAAACGCCATCTTCCAGTGGGCGGATTTTGCTGGATAACGAACTTGACCTTTCAAATTGGACGACAGATTTTTGTACCAAATTTCATCAAAATCGGACCATTCGTCTTCTATTTAGAGAGCGAACAGACAATATATATATATATATATATATATATATATATATATATATATATATATATATATATAAATAAATATATACATATATATATATATACAAATTTGAACCACCGTTATTTTCGGTTTCTAGGGGTTCTGAAACGCAAAATTTTCTAGTCGGCACTTCCGGATTGTTTCATTGTATCAACCTTATAAGCGGGGTTCCTCCCTATGGGGGAGGGAGGAACCGCGCTAAAAAGCAAAATTCATGATTATTTTGTATTTGTATCTATATAAACACAAAATTGCAGATGGCTCGAACTGTCTCCGATGCTGACTAAATATTTAACAGGCCGTGGAGACTTTGCTAGCTACCTACATGCGTTCGGCATACGAGATCTTCCAGACTGCGGCTGTGGTCAGATTGAGACGGCGGAACATGTCCTAATGGATTGCCCGCAATACGATGAACTGAGGAAAAAATTTATAAAAAGCACGGTCACCGCATTACAGGGATTAGTTTTAAAAGAACATTATAAATCCTTTCAAACATTGGTAATTGAAATTGAAAAAAAAACGAAAACATCATTAATTTCGGCTTAACTTATTACATATTATTTATCATTTTTTAATAATTAATTTACTAAAACAATTAAGATCTTTCAAATATTTCACATTTATCTTTATTTTTATTACTTTTATTTCTATGCATTTGTTACTTTGTTAAATGTTCAATAATTTATTTGGTAACTTTGTTATTTAACTTACTATCCGTAATGTAACTTACTATCCGTAATATAACTTACTATCCGTAATTTCTTTATATACCTTTATAATACTATTTGTCTAATTTTAAAGAATTATTTATACCTTGTAATGCTGTGAGCGGAGCAAGGTTGTTGTTAAAATGTACATAAATAAAAAAAAAAAAAAATATCTATAAAAATACAAAATAATCATGAATTTTGCTCTTTTATCTTTCTGAATAAAATCTGACTGAATTATATTTTGTTTCTAGAGTAAACCCTATTTATTTAGGAACAAACTATAATTTAGTCAGATTTCATACAGAAAGATAAAAAAGCAAAATTCACGATTTTTTTGTATTTGTATCTAAATATAAATAAATATATTTACAGACGGCTCCAAAACCTCCGAAGGTGTTGGCTCTGCAGTTTTAATTAACCAAGAAATTCATATTTTTTCTCTAAATAAAATTTCTTCTATATTTACAGCTGAAATTCTCGCTATAGAGAAGGCTCTCAATGTCGTTGCACACAGAGGTAATTCAGTCACCATCTTTCCAGACTCTTTATCAGCTCTAATGGCCATAAGTAACAATTATTCTAAACATCCATTGGTCATTAGAGTAATTGAAGCTCATGATTGCCTTCAGAGAAATGGAAAGTTAATTTTGTGTGGATTCCATGTCATTGTGGAATACCCCAAAATGAAAAAGTTGATCAGGCAGCAAAAGTAGCTACTACTGAAGGAGTAGCATTTTACCAGGTGCCCAAATCAAATCGTCCTGGATCTCTAAATGGTATAATATCAGAGAAAACAAATTAAGGGAACTAAAGGCTTACCCTGTGCCCTGGAGGACTTCGACTATAGTGGAAAATAGGAGAGCAGAGGTGGTCCTTGCTCGGCTCAGGATAGGCCACACATGATTGACTCATTCTTATCTAATGTCGAGGAATGAAGCACCAGAGTGCCGAGCTTGTGGTGTCGTAATTTCCATCAAACATATCTTCACTGAATGCCGTGCCTACGAGAATGAAAGGTCTCTATTTGAGCTCACTGGTAATTTGAGTGAAGATATGGGTGACAGCCCGAATAAGATCAAAAATGTATTTAATTTTTTAGAATACACACAACTTCTAAATAAACTATGATTGTTGTGGCACATGGTCCGGGGTGTAAGTAAACCAAAACCTAGCTATGTGCAAAAAACAGAAATCATTGCTCAAGGTACATAAATTAACTACCAACTAAAATTTACATTAATTAACATAAGTATAAAAATTCTAATGTTCAATAATATATAATTTTGAAGACAATAATTTATCACATAAAGGCTTAATAATAGCTATTACAAACACACATTTATAAAATAAAATTCCAAACTTTAGTTAACATCTGTGGCGTTAATATCCTAAAAGGTTGGTACGCATAAAAAAAAAATTAAACACGTCGAGGAATGTGCTAAGATATGTAGCTCGTGCGTGACGGTTTTTTAGCAAAAATCCTTTTCCAAGCAAAGATTTTTTAGCAAAGAGAGTATTTCCAACCCTTCCTCTAACGGGTTAATGATTTTAAGAATCTCAGGGTTGAATATTAGCGATTTTTAATGATAATTAACTTCTACATTTCTGTAAAATTATTAAATCAGTTCTACCAATTGAAGATTGGGAAATTCGTGTGGTTAATTACAAGATCAATAATCACCAGTCATTATCCGTTCAGAACATGAATTATGTAAAATATGAACTTTTTATGGCTGGGAGTGGGTGAACAATGGATACGCGAATATAATGCAAATCATAACACTACACCTTTTTATGGAAGTACATATTTAGGTAGAGTTGTTAACAAAGAATCATGATACTATCTCGAGGATTTCAAGGATGGGGGGGGCGCATTGAGAGTCAACCCCCGAAATTTTACATAGATCTGCCCACAGATTCCTAACCACACGTCCACACTAGACTGATGCTGGGTGTGGTGTTCCCTCATACTATATGGATTATCTTATTATTTATAACGAACTGGTTCAATGAACATTATACTGGAAGATGGATTGGAAGATTTGGATCTGTGCATTGCCGGCCGAAAACGCTGATCTGACGTCGCTTGATTTTTAGGCGTGTGATTGGCCTAAATACCGAATGTATAAAGTAACCATTAAGTACATAAGCCATCTGATCGCAAGGTTACGCAAATCATTTGTGGAAATCAGATTTACCATGATGAGATTGCATGGGCTACATCAGCGGTTTGACCATGTGTCGTTGTTGTCATTTGCAAGACCAGTTGTAAGAACGTTTAAGATTCTAGATATTTTTTTTTTTTTTTTTTTTGCATAAATATACTTTAGAGATGACTAAAATGAAAACGCACATGCGCGGTAGCCATGTACGAAAAAGAAGACTGTATGTTATACAGTACATTACATAGGTTTGTCGGGTGGCCCAAATGCATATTTATGTTCCTGAACTTGAACAGTGGGAGCTAACTTTATTATTTTAACATTTATTTTTGATAATATCACGAAAATAAAGATAATGCTACTTTTATTTATTTGTTGTTTTTTCAGTCTATTTTTCCATTGACATTATGAAATTGAGTAAACCTCAGTTCTGTGTAAACCCTTAGAAAGCTAATCAAATTGTACAACTTTTGTGAGATTCGGCAGTCTGCAGGATTCGTTTTGGATGAGTAGTGATTTTCAGAACCAGAAGATTTTATTAATTTCCACATTTCGAATTTACATTGTGGAGTTAATGACTCATTCAAAAAATTTAGTTCAACACCACCAATCACACATTTTTATTCCACTCCGTTCCGGACATATGCCGTTTTCAATGTTCCATGTTTCTTGTAGTACAACTCCAATTTTCTCTTCTTGAACGATCTTGTTTTCGATATTTCATTACAATTTTGAAGTTGGCATTAAATTTGCTTTAATTCTAAAACACATCCAATTTTCACAATTACCTGATTCTGAATGAGTTGTACTACAGAAAGTATCTGGTATGGGTTTCTCTAAAGAACCTTTAGTGGGATGGGTGGTGTTGAACTAAATTTTTTGTTTACTTTTACCCTTTGGAGCATTGACATTAACTTGTGACACACCCTGTATATCATGATGATTAGATAGTTAGCCGTCGAGGTGATAAGTAAAGATGGAATGGTTGGGATTTGGCTAAATAAACCTCAATATGATTTTTGTTAAAAAAATTTATATTTTGGACGTTTCGGCTACTCATTGGTAGCCTTCGTCAGCTAAAATGACAAGAAAAACAGAAATTAATACAAAAAAAATTATAATTGAGATAAGTAACAGAACTATAAATACACTTAACTTATTATAAAAGAACAGTTTGTTCTTAAATTCTTAGAATAAGTAGAATGAAAATCAAAAGAAACATAACAAGAAAAGAAGAAAAAAGGCTATTATATTGAAGTTTATATAATAAGATACTACATACCTATGGAAATGCCTGCAGGCAGAGGAAGACCAATGTTAACAGTTAAGTAACCATTGTGGAAGTGTCTAAGAAAAAAGGAATCTACTAGGGTAAATGAAACTGAAAACAAACCAGGTGGTGGGAGGAGGTCGGTAGAGATCAAAGGCCTGTTTATGACATTTTATGACGAGAAAGGAGAGAAAGGTGTTAATGGTTAAATACAAGGTGGGAGGTCGGGAGAGTTTTTGAAAAATATTAGCGTACATAGGAGAAATGCCTTGTTTGTCAGTTTTGTAGTTTATATTGTTTTTGTTTAATTTTATGTGTACACATTCAGAGATCTGTAGTCTTTTATTGTTTCGTTCTGTAGAAAGAATTTTCGTGTCGTCGAAGTTAAAAGAGTGTTTTTGCGTAATGGCGTGTTTAGCAAGTGCAGATTTATCTATTTCTTTGTTAGTGATGGTTCGTTTATGTTGTGTAAGACGCGAGTGAATGTCATTCACTAAACAAAAACAATATAAACTACAAAACTGACAAACAAGGCATTTCTCCTATGTACGCTAATATTTTTCAAAAACTCTCCCGACCTCCCACCTTGTATTTTCCCATGCCCTTTGTGTATCCTTCCATTAACACCTTTCTCTCCTTTCCTGTCATAAAATGTCATAAACAGGCCTTTGATCCCTACCGACCTTCTCCCACCACCTGGTTTGTTTTCAGTTTCATTTACCCTAGTAGATTCCTTTTTTCTTAGACACTTCCACAATGGTTACTTAACTGTCAACATTGGTCTTCCTCTGCCTCCAGGCATTTCCATAGGTATGTAGTATCTTATTATATAAACTTCAATATAATAGCCTTTTTTCTTCTTTTTTTGTTATGTTTCTTTTGATTTTCATTCTACTCATTCTAAAAATTTAAGACCAAATTGTTCTTTTATAATAAGTTAAGTGTATTTATAGTTCTGTTACTTATCTCGATTATAATTTTTTTTGTATTAATTTCTGTTTTTCTTGTCATTTTAGCTGACGAAGGCTACCAATGAGTAGCCGAAACGTCCAAAATATTGATTTTTTTTAAACAAAAAACATATCGAGGTTTCTTTAGCTGAATCCCAACCATTCCATCTTTACTTATCACCCTGTATGTATACTGCTACTTATTAAGTAGGATTTTAGGGAATGTTTCAATAATCCATTCATGAGTCCAACCTGAATAGCTACCTGCCTTTGGAATGTGCTAAAGCCTATATGTATATGACCTTGTGTATATGGATCATGAGCATATGCAAACACGAAGCTATGACGAGCACCTTCACCTAGATTCGTACACCGCAGATGACACAACAGGTAATCGGCGGCACTTCAAAGGTAATCGTCTTCAGGTGCCATCTCGACATGATTTATCATACGGAGAATTCTTTTTGTTGACGTATTCACATTCCAGCGAGGAAGAAAAATTGCTTCGATGGCAACATCAAACGAAAATTGCGGGTTCTGAACAGACCCAAGAATAGCTTGTACAGAATAAGAGTTTAGTGAAATTAAGAAAAATCAGTGTTATGGTTCACTTGATTGCATTAAATTGTACCTTTGCTCCTGGGGAGCGTAGTGTTCGTTTACCTCCCCCGCAAAAAAAAGTAGCTGAAGGGATTCCGAAATTAATGGAAAGACTTGGTTTGAAGAAGGCCTTCAAAATAGTTTTAAGTTTCTGAAAAAAGTTGCTGATTATAAACAAATATTTTTAACTGGTTAGTACATTGATTGTACATTTGGCAATACCATGGATAAAGAAGTGTCTTTGCTCAAGGCTTCCCAACTTCATCCACGATTAACGTCAGAAGGACGCTCAGATGACGTTGAAGAAGGCCTACCATACCAGCGTCATCTGCTCCGACCAAAAGCTGGATTTGAAGCAAGATTGCTGTGACTTAGATATTGTCCGACTCAACGATAGAGACAATCCTTTTAGGATCGTTTATAAAGTGTTTATATAGGCCTTATGAAAGACTGCATTTTTATAATTGTTTTTGGTTTTTTGCGGGGTTTTTTTTTCGGAAATAAAGCAAATCAATTTCTTAGTGCTGTGGAGTGAACGATATTTTTGGTTATTCCATCTTTAGCCAACACAATCAAACTTTGACGTTTACCCACGCGAGAACATGCCACGTATAATTGCCCGTGTGAAAAACACGGGGTGCCCAAATCTCAGCCACAAACCGACATCGTTTGGCTTGGCGACTTATTGATTGTCATTGCGAATGCCAATCTAATTGGAAATTGTACGCATTTAAATGCAATTGGCACGTCTGTGGGAATAATAATTCTTGGTAGCAATACACTTTCGCCTTGAAACTTGCCTTGAAATTCCAGCTTCGACAACGTTTTTCATTAGTTTTTGTAATCACTAATCGGGTGCCATTGCACAGCCGTGGTGGGTTCAAATTACGAAGTAAAATACCCGTAGATCCAAACTTCAGTTGTAAATGGTGCAGTGGCATCCCTGGCAAATACAATGTGTTCAAAAACTCTGTTGGATAATTTACAGCTTCGTTGGCAACGCAAACTGTATCGATAGATTTGAATGACACCAAGCACCCTGGCAAGAACTCTTGTGTCTTGATATTGAAATCGTTGACGTCCTCGTTTTTTGCTGCCAAAATTGCTTTTTCTGCCGGCGACTCATGATTCATGTATTGTATGTGTACTTCAGGAATTATCTGGTCAATGAGATTATTTTGCGAATCAATGATTGTGCAGAAATCAGTCGGTAATCTTATGCATCCAGTATTTTCGTTTACATCAACTTTTCCATCGCCGATATCTAACAGCTGTTTTGAGAATGTTTCAGCGAATGGATCTTGAAGCATTTGAACGCGCATATTTACTTTTAGTTGTACGTTTTCAACATTACGCCACAGTGGCGGTTATTCTAAGCTAGCGTTGATGTCATCAACGTACGTTGGACGTGGAATGACGGGAAGTGTTTGCCTGAAATCACCTGAAAGGAGTAACAGAGTGCCGCCAAATAGTTCGTTTTTGTTTTTATGTCCTTCAATGTCCTGTTCAACGCCTCTAGGGAATCTTTGTTTGTTAGGTGAGAAGTGACACCGGTAGACGCCTAGCGGGAATAAATGATCGAGTAATTATTGATCAGTTATAGACCTTGAAGGGTTGAAAATTATTAAAGTACTAATATCTATTAAAAAATGGGGATTGGTGATAGAATAGTGAAAGTTTAGGGTCGTATGTATTTTATAATGCCAAATCATAAAAAAGTAAAAAGAAAACAAATTTTGTCTAAAAGAAAATGTATTAAAAAATAATGTTTGGGTGGACCACCCTTATCACTTAGGGGTATGAAAAATAGTTTACGACCTATTCTCAAACCTACCGAGTATACACACAAAATGTCATAAAAATCGGTCAAGCCGTTTCATATATATATATATATATATATACAGTAGACTCCCCCTAATCCGGCATGGTCGGAACCGGGGTATCGTCGGATTTGAAAAAACGCCGGATTAGAGATTTCAGTTAGAAACGGTCACTTATGTATTTGAAAAACCTTATTATTTGAGGATATAATAATATGTACGATTTTTAATATTGCTTAGTTTAAATGGTACATATTATTAAAATTACTTTTAAAATTTGCACTCCACTCACGGTGATTGTTCGAACTGTATTGGCTAAAATCACGCCTTCCAGCCGCAGGTGCCTTAGTAGAAACATTTATTTTCTTTGTAGAAAATATTATTTTCGTTCATGAAAAATAGTCTCCTTTAATATATATATATATATATATATATATATATATATATATATATATATATATATACTCTTTTTTATATTCTATCTTACGTATACGTACTTTTAATGTTATCACTTTTGAAACAAAAGTGTCATCGTATGCATAATACATTGCCGAATCAAACCGTACAGAATGCAACTTGTAATCCAGCCGGCAGGTCATTGAAGATTATATGGTAGTCTTATACAATCTTATTGCGCCATTGTCTTGTACAGAACACATTCCAGAAATAATACCTCTATACTTATCAATAACGCCGCTATCGGAGGATTTCAAGCGCAAAGAGATAATGAAGATTTGTTCAGTACATTTTTTAGGCTGCCATCAAAAGCTATATCATTAATATTTTAACCTAAGTTGGTAAAAAAATTCATGCGTTAAAATGAATTGAAATAACTTTTTGCCGTTTAGGGTAATTTTGTAGCAGAGGCACTAAGTCTACATATGTATATTGCTCTAAAATACATTTAGAGAGAATTTAACTCAAGTTAAATCTTGTTGCTTAAATGAGGTTATGTCGTAAACCTTAGTTCTTATAATAAAAATGTATTGATAAATTATTATGATTATTACATGATTTTAAGAGATTTTTAAACGGTCTAAAGTTCACCTAATCTTTTGAATGGTTTTCAACAGAATGGATAACTTTGTACTACCTTTTAATTGTGGTTTTCCCTAATTAATAGTAATTTTGACACTATTTAATGCTAAAGGAAATATATTTAGAGTTATGGTGAATCTTTTAAACTTATCTTGGAATATATAAGATTATAATTGCCCTTGTAATAGTAGTTTAATGCAAATTTGTAGTGCAACGTTACCCCAATAGACTGCACAATATATCTTTTTTTTTTTTTTTTTTAATTTATTTTATTTTAGAATATCACAATCTACAATTCAATTGTATTATGTAATTTGATACATGTTACTTGCTCACGCCTCAGGTGTCTCCAGTTGTCAACCGAATGCCTTCCTTGTTAGGAAGGATTCTAGGATGACCTGGAGTTACCTTACGCCATCCAACCATAGCCTGCGACTAGCAAGGAGGATTGGAGGCGAAGGAGAAGTGGGCTGTGATATCATGAGGAGAGAAAATATCCACAGATATCACTCTCATTTAGCACAATATATCGTCGTTACAAATGCAAAGTATCGAATGTGAAAATCACCACTTTTCAGAGTGGAAAAGCATTTATTCATAACTTTTTTTTTGAACAGTCAAATATTCGGCAGAGAGTTTGCCGTTCATAAGTCCAGCAGAAATTAGTAAAGATTGAAAATGAAAGATGCATTTTTTCACATTCGTTACTTTGCATTTGTATCGACGATATGCACAAAAGATTGTTTTATGTCCATTTATAATAATATCGGCTTCATTATATCGTCGCTACAAATTCAGAGTATCGAATGTGAAAATCAACACTTTTCAGAGTGGAAAAGCATTTATTCATACCTTTTTTTTTGGACAGTCAAATATTCGGCAGATTTGACCTTTTGATAGTGGAATACTTTCCCTTAAATAGAGTGATCTAAGATTCAAGAATTTGCCGTACATAAGTCCAGCAGAAATTAGTAAAGATTGACAATGAAAGATGCATTTTTTCACATTCGTTACTTTGCATTTGTATCGACGATATATGAAGCCGATATTGCAACTTATCTTAAGATATCAAATATCTAGGTGCAATGTAGAGCTCCTGGCCAAGTTCTGGCCTTCGCACGCTGTGTGTATATTAGGGTGGGCCGAAAAAACTCATTTTACCACATTCCTCCGAAGGAAAGTAGCTATTGAGGTTGCACTCATGACGGAATTTTTGAAAAATTTCTTCGAAACTTAATCGATCCTACCTAGTAGAGACCAAAAATCACCCCAGTTAAAATTATATATATATATATATATATATATATATATATATATATATATATATATATATATATATATATATATACAGGGTGTCCCATTATATGTGTCCACCCCCTTTTCCTCCTAGAGTTGATGGAATTTCTAAATGAAACTTGGCAGGCCATGGTTATGTTGCATGAGGTTTCTTTTGACGGTTTAGTTGACTTTGTAACATTCTCCAGTTTTTCTCCAGCGCATCTAACTCTTGAGTTTCCAATGGCAACAGGTATGTTTTATGACGAATTCTGATAGAAAATTTAATTTTAAGACTAATTTATTCCGAGACATATTTTGGTCCGACGCACCGTTTGCGCGTAAAAAGCAAGAATGTTACAAAGTCAACTAAACCTTCAAAAGTAACCTACCAAGTTTCATTTCGAAATTCCAACAACTCTAGGAGGAAAAGGGGGTGGACACATATACTGCGACACCCTGTATATATATATATATATATATATATATATATATATATATATACATATATATATATATATATATATATATATATATATATATATATATATAGTTATATATGTGTCCGTTAACACGATACAGGCCAGAGTTTTAGTTTTTTTCGCCACGAATCTTGGTATGTAGTATTCCCCCATCAAACGATTGAACGAGTTCGTTAACCAACAAAATCGGTCCATCCGGAGGGGGGGGGTTTACTCCGGAGAGCCAAAGTAGTTATTTGTCAATACCAGCCATAATTTTTGTTATACTTCAACGAAACTCGGTATTTGTTGTGTTCAACTGAAGAGAAAAATTTGTTGTAAAAATAAACTAAATCGGTTGACTAGAAGGGGGAGTTTACTCCGGACAGAAATTACTAATTGTCTCATACCCGTCGTAATGTCTGCTATATTGTAACGAAACGCAGTATACATCCTGGGTATTTAATAAGAAGAAGTTTTGTAAAAATGAACTAAATCGGTCTATCGGAAGGGGGGATTTACATTGTACTATGTTTGGATTGAATTGAAACAGGTGTTATTTATGTTTTTATTTTATTTATCTATATAGGTTATTTTAAGCAAATTATTCAGGAATGCAATCGGCACTACCCAATTCTGAGGAAAGTGCTTAGTTATGCAGCTCCTGCGTGACGGACTCTTTTTATTTCTAAGTTGTAATAGTGCGGAAAAGTTGCGAATTATAAAGAGAAATAAATGGAAACAAAAATGATCAAAATCGGTTGACATCTTCCGTTTTCGCATAGGCTTTGAACTTTGACAAAATATGAAAAAATCTTCCTTTTTGCGACTATTTTTTAAATTTTTGAATTTGATGATTTCGTAATATAATATTTTTTAACGTCTTCGATTAGAGCCTTAAAACATAGTGCTTTAATTTAATTTATGAAGACCTAGAAGATTCGTTGATGCAATCACATTTTTATCCCATGAAAAAGTGCATTACTTTTATGTCTTAAAGTCAAAGCTCTAATCATTTTTAAGCCTTTAATATATCTTATTTAAATCCATACATCCTGGATTCATAATAATATATAAATTTATGAGGGGTCTCCCGTGGTCTAGTGGCTAGCGCGCTGGATTCATAAGCGGGAGATGGTGGGTTCGATCCCCACCGGCGCCAGAAATTTTCTCATCTCAGGGCTCGCTGAGAAAATTCCTGGTTCAACCCTGGTTGTCGGCGCTAATAGCCACGATTTGTTGATGCGCCTGTAAAAAAAAAAAAAAAAAAAAAAAAAAAAAAAAAAAAAAAAAAAAAAAAAAAAAAAAAAAAAGTCGTAGAAGACTTAACTCAGTGTGTTTATCGTACAAAATACGAAACACAATAAATAAATTTGATTTAGATCAATTGATATCGTAACTATTACGTTTTAAAAAAAAAAAAAAAAAAAAAAAAAAAAAAAAAAAAAAAAAAAAAAAAAAAAAAAAAAAAAAAAAAAGTATATTAAAGATACATGAAATAACTCTTCAAAATGTGAAAGTTTCAAAATTTGGGCAAATTTTGAGCCCTATGCACGACTGAAAGATATCAATTGATCTAAACCAAATTAAAAAACAATGTTTTTAGGCTCTATTTGAAAACGTTAAAAACTATTATATTAAGAAATCATCAAATTCAAAAATTTTAAAAATAGTCGCAAAAAGTAAGATTTTTCAAGTTTTGTAACATTTCAAAGCCTATGCGCGAACGGAAGATGTCAACCGATTTTGATCATTTTTATTTCTCTGTATAATTCGCAACTTTTCCCACTATTAAAACTTCGAAATAAAAAAATTAGTTTTTTCGACCCACCCTAGTGTAACAACTTTGAACCAGTTAAAGGTAAACTTATCAAATTTTTCACACATATTGTGCTAATAGATTTGAGTAAAATTGGAAACTTTCGTAATTCTACATTGAATAATTTCTGAGATATGGGCGATGGGAAATCGGAATTTATGCGACTCACACTCTGACTGACTCATCAAAATTATTAAGCACTTCCCATGATGCTAGAGACTTGAAATATGGCAAGATGATAGATATGAGGGTGTTATTAAAGGAAAAAATCGAAAAATTTTGAAATGTTGTGTTTGACTCCGCTTCCAAGTGGGGTGCCCGTTTTGTACTTGTTGTTCCTTCCGAAACCCATCTTGTGGGGTATCAAATGAATGGTCTCAGTAAGGAGAAACTAAAACTAAAACTAAAAACCGAAAATACAAAACAGTTGAGTAAGGGCCTTTCCATAGGCCATTTCGTACACGCGTAAAAATACCCGACAAACAGCTCGAAGCACTACCAAGCGTCATGTCATCTTCACACGTCGACGATACAAAATTCACTTACAAAAAATATTGAAATCCCCAAAAAAACTAACGTTTAAAAAAAAAGGCCCCCCAAAAAAACAGTTTGCCAATGAAAGTTATGATATTATAGCATTGGGACAAGTTTTAGGATCTTAATACCTTCTCAAGAACCTAATAATACCCTCTCACTGTTAAGTGCATTTCCAACTTGGCCATGTTGTTTCATGCTCTCTTCAAACTTTTAATGTATTTATGTTTCTAATTTACGGATTGTGGACATTTCAATTTGTTGCCAATCATTGTCATTCCTGAGCTCCTAAAATAAATTAGAAAATAAAATAAAGGAATTAATGAGACAATTTTTCACAAAGAAATTTTTTACGTAATTGAATAATGTACAAAGAACAAAAACAGTAAATTAATCACATATCTTTTAAAATGCTTCCTGATGGTTTCGTATGAATGACATTTACCTTGAGTGTGATTAACATAATTTTTTGTCCACGTAAATAGAGGTAAAACCTTCGTAGCGCCCATATCGGGAGCGATTGCTCAAACTCCGTTCGCTGGAGATCCGTTTTCTTTTAACATATTTATATATATATATATATATATATATATATATAAATATATATATATATATATATATATATATATATATTTATATATATATTTATATATATGTATATATTTATATATATATATATATATATATATATATATATATATATATATATATATATATATGAAAAAAAATCAGTCCCGTAACAGGCCACGAGAGCCCTGCGGGGCAGATACTATAGAGGTAGTGTTGTCAGTACTATGCTCCGACCGCCTGATTTTCCCCTCGTTGCTTTAACTGCTAGAGTCATTAGCACTAAGGTACCCATTATTTTTTGTTTTGTGTGTTTAATGGCGTATCAACATTAGGGCTATTAACGCCGGGCTGTCTACAGGTAGCCGCCCTTTTCTATAATGCCAACAGGTACCCATTATTAAATTAATTAAAGGCTGGGTTGGCTTAGAGGCGGCCAGGGAGGCCGAATCCAACCCAAGAACGAAGACACAAGACGACATGGGCGTATAAAGGAAATAATTTCGGAGGGGGTTGTGAAAATTTCGGGGGGGGCTGAGACCATTCCCGGTGTATGAAATACTAACTATTTAGATCTTGGAAGAGTTTTAACCAACTAAAACGCTATTACACTCAAAATAGAATATTTTTTATGAACTAAATGATCTTATTTAAATTATTTTTAAGGGTTTTATAAAATGTTTACCGATCAAAATTTCGGGGGGGACTGCAGCCCCTCAGCCCCCCCTTATATACGCCCATGCAAGACGAAAAAATCTTTAGTGCTTGCTCGGGAGTATGGTTTACTGTTCATTCATCTTTGCGAACGGCCTCAGAAGGGTGAATGAAAGATAATTTTCACTCAGAAGTTAGCCCATGTGCCATTGAAAGTTTCCATACGACAGAACGGGCTATAAACAACTTTATAAAACATAGTAAGTTTTTGAATGACTGACAAGGTCAATGAATGTTCATTGGTGATTTGGTTTATCATTCGGAGCATTTCGGAACCTTCACACGGAATAATTACTATTTCTGCCTCTAGACTGTTCGTAAGTAAACAACATTAATCTCTTGAGATCGTTAATTTCTGATAATTCAGAAGATATCCTAAGCCCCTTATTAGCTATACAGCAATTTAGATACGGTTCAATGAGAGAACCGTTCATCATGAAACCAGATCCGTCGAGAACAGATCATAGGTATTCCATTGATTGGAATTTACGAACGAGCGAATTAAACACATTCCTTTTGTTAATTTTAATTATATGGAAAATTTACCCACTTACGTACTAGTTGCACCTATCTCGAGAAGTGGGTCTCGTTCAGAGATCCGGATCATGAAATGAGAACTCAATTGTTGTGACAATATGGCGACCGAAAGACCATTTATTAATATTATCTACGAGTTGGCTTGACAAAAGTTTCGATATAACCTTGAGCGAGCGGAAACGCATAGCAATTATGCCATTAATAAAATTACTACTGGTTTCCTAGTTTACCTATATAACATTAGCACTTATATTAATTAATTAATTAATTAATTGCATAATTGCTATGTTGAAAAGGCGTCAGCCCTATCCTGGCTAGAAAAGGGTGGTAACCTACAGATAACCCGTCCCAAAATTCGTAGTTATTAATAATGTGCGTTAAGATTTAAATATATAATTGCTATGCGTTTCCATTCGCTCAAGGTTATATCGAAGAGTTTCGATAAACTCTTAATCCAACTCATTGGTAATATAGATCACCGCTTTTCATCAACTAGGGACATTTCCTTTCTTTGTGTACAAAATTCCGTTCCTACAAAAATGCAATGGCATTTTTTCAGTCGTTGGTAAATCCCAAAGACTCATTTTCCTAGCCGGAAGAACAGCACAAAGGGTGTAAAGATCACATCATCACTAAGAAGTGAAACAAGAAACAATAAATATAACTTGTAAAAACACAAATCTAACAGTAAGTGAACACAAAACGATGACTAGAACGGAAAAAATAACGGCCAATGGAATTGCCCATAGGAATAAACCAATAGAAATGCTAATGAGTTTTTGCGTGCGCTGATGTTGGAGATAACTTCATTTGATTTCTCATAATTCGGATCCATCCGGGACATTTTAGGATGGGTATTCTATAGGTTACCACTCTTTTCTAGCCAGGATAGGGCTGATGCCTTTTCTTTTTTTCTAAAGAAAAGCCACCACCCCAAGTGAGAATCGAACCCACGACCTACATACTAAGTTTCCTGCCCCCCCCCCAAAAAAATCAAAAACTCTGGCGGATAACGTGTTAGCTTTTTTTAACGGGGGTTATTTTCGGTTCTACTAAGGATCGATGAATATTTTAAAAAAATGTTCGAAAATTCTTTCATGAGTGCAACCTCAACAGCTACATTCCTTCGGGAAGTACTGACAATAGTCAGGGGTGCCAACGGCCATAGTCAAGTTGAATGCACCGGTTCCCGTTGATCACCGAAGTTAAGCAACGTCGGGCGTGGTCAGTACCTGAATTGGTGACCGACCCCGTGCTGTTGGCATTATAAAATGGTGGTAACCTGTAGATAGCCCGGCACTAATAGCCAAATAGTTGATGCGCCAACGAAAAAAAAAATAGTCAGTGCTATGAGCAGGTTCCTGGTGAAGCCTTACTGGAATCTGTAGATAACGTTTGTCGTTTCAAATTACTTAAGCCTTAATAACTTCGGTTATAACCAATATATATTTATGTGTATATATATTAAAGCCTATAATATAATTCTAGGATTAAATATCATTTTGAACCGTTTTGATGATTCCTTTACAAACGAAGAATTCTTTATAAGACTGACTTTTGTTACTAATGACGAGCCCGGAAGTTAGGCAAAATGCCTTTTTTATCTGAATGGATATATTGAAGAATCAGATAGAAATAAATATGTTTCCTTGCATTTAGGAAGTGTAGAGTCAATTTTTATTTTGCCTTTTTTTCCTATTTTGGCTATTTTAAGATTTAAAGCCTTTTTTTTGCCTTTTTTGCTCGTCATGCAGTTTTTTTCTGCAATTTAAACATTTTAAAAAGCACATAACAAATTTCGAATTTCAGTTAGTAGAAAACAAAAAAGGTTTCACAAATTAAATTAAATTTTGCCGTCACAAATATCAATTGGAAAGCTTATTTTCCCAACCCGTGGTAAATAACATACCCTCTGTAAATAACAGAGCCTTCCTTGGTAGAAGGAATGCACAGGCATAATGAATAGCAGGAAAGAGAGAGGATGAGAGAAGTACGTCTCCTTCCTCACACCCCTTTTGCTGTGACAATGGTGTAGTTACCTGGTATTCCCGATTTAGAAATGATAAGATAATGCAGAGGAAGTTTTTCCATGATGAAAAACATTTTTTCTTAGAAGGTCTATGAGAGTTGATACTTTGAAAAAGCATCCTGTTGTTGCTTGTAAGAAGGGAAAGTAAGAGTAAGCACACTAATTCTGTAATAAATTGATAATAAAGAAATGAATGAGTATTTAAAATAACTATTTTCATTAATAATGAGTGAGATTCCTCTTTGCCTTCACTCCTAATAAATGCCTATTTTAATTACAGTACTGCCTATTTTCAGTATTTCAAGTGCCTTTTTGCCTGCCTATTTTAACCAAAAATAAATGCCTATCTTCCGGGCACTACTAATGATTGATTTTATTACAGTGTGGGAATAATTTGGTACTGTTGCAAAAATGGAGCAGACGATTGCAATAGGTTTCAACAACCAGAAAACACGAGTGGGTAGGCGATTTTTGTGTGGGTGGCAGGCAAATTGCTTTTTCAATTTCAGATATTAGTTTACGCCTCATCTTTTTTTCTTATGTTTTACTTTCTTTTTATTACTTATGAAGACAGATTGTGGTTGAAAGCCTTCGTCCCTACCATGTCATGAATATGAAAATCGGTACTTTTCAAGACAGCAAGATAAAGCTTAGTTAATTCCAAAATCAGCGCCTTTACAAAAGGAAAATATTACATATTTTTTCTGTGTATATTTTTAATCATTTTAAGATGAAATTATGAACAAACTGTTTACTGTTTTTTAATTACCAAAAAAATCATATTCGCGAGTTTGCATCTTGGCGCTAATAAGTGATTTTACGTTTCAAATTGTCGAATGTGGTATTTTCGACAGTTTGCAGATTCCGATTGACTAACTGTATAAATATTTAAACTTTCAAACTAACGAATTTGACATTATGCATTGTTCTAATTGTATAGAATTAGTGATATCCAGAAATCAAAGTAATGAATATACTATATTCGTCAGTTTTTGGTCTCAAAAGTATGAGGATTAGGAGCAAACTAGCGAACCAACATATGCTGTACTTTGATAAAGTAATATATTGAAAAATGGTCATATTCGATACTTTATTTAAGGTATTTCCGGCAATTCAAAAGAGGCTAGAGTTTCGACAATTTGCCACCAGCAGGGCCGCCACATGGGGGGGACTGCCGGCTACAGTTATCCCGGACCGCGCTAATTGGAAAAAAAAATGTATGGGTTATGAGCTCGTAAAAAGAATGGGGTTTAGAAATATAGACGAGCGTAGCCTATATTTATTGGAATGGGATCTATATTTTTTTTAATGTACATAAACGACAAAACAAGTGGAGTCCTAGAATAATATATTTCATTAGGAGTCGTAATAAAACTACAAGTACCGAAAGTGACCTTTGCTGCACCGATTGTCGGTTTTATTCACATTTTGTCTCAAAACTCAAGAAGAAAATAATTTTAAAATGCCCAAAGTCCTATAGCAAAGTACTAGAATTTTTAGTCTGGCTCTGAGAAGTGGGGGACGTTGATCTGGTCCCGGGCCCACCTCCGAGATGTGGCGGCCCTGGCCATAAGCCGTATCCTCCCTCCCTAATGCATGAGTAAAATATAAAATCTGAAAAACGAGATTTTTCATATTCGTTTGTTTGACATGGTAGGGACGATATGTTCTGGTAGCACTTTTGCTGGCACAATTTTTGTTCTTTTGCAACGAATCGTGCCGTACATTTCACTTCTGGATTTCCTTCCAAAGCAAATCATTTCATGCAATGGTTGCATTGCTAGGATGCTATGAATGATCTTAGTTTACGGCGCACCATTTATAAAGGCATTTATTATTTTTGTGAAATTTATATTCATACATTCTACAAAGGCGAAGGATTAATTAAATGATCAATTTTAATAAAACATGAAAACTTGTGTAACGTTAGGTGCAATATTAGCATTCAGAATCCAAAATGCATCTTTCGTATCATATAGTATAATATATTTAATCAAAAAGAATCTAAAGTTACTGGTACAGTAGGACCTGAATTATCCGGGGTAATGACGGGGAGGGTGGTGCACGGATAATCGAAAACCCCGGATAATCGAAACACAATATTTTATTGACTAAATGTGCTGGATTATAAGGTTATAAAGAAATACTGTGTACAAGATGTCATGTAAACCTTATTTGCACTGAGAAATGTGTATATAAACGTTTTATTAATTAATAATTTGTATAAGTACAAAAATAAACTCAAGTTCAAATTAAATTTTTTTGTCGTGAAAGTCAGTAATTTTTCGTCGTTTTTGATACATAATTATTTTCTTATGTCTGTTCTGATCGTCCGTAACAAGATAATTCTGCTGAAATCGGGATTCGTATGTACTCGAGTGAAGAGTTAAAGCCCAACAGAGGTAATATTTCCTTGGTAGGCTAACAGCCCAGTAGGGGATTCATAGAAAGACCTGAAAACCTTTCAGGTCCAAGAATATGAAATAAATTCAGATGCTTCCAGAAATATGGAATCATCACATTCTTCCGAAAACAGCGCTGTTTTTACATTCGTTAGCTTACAATGTATGTAATTAATTTAAATTCATATTTTTGTACATAATCGTCATTACATACATACAAATATTTCATACATAATTATGAAATCAAATGCTTTAGTTGATAAAAATAAAAATAATGGAATAAATAAGTGCATAATATTTAAAGAAGGAATAAAAATAAAAATTCCCCCATCGAGACCCCGGTTAATTGGAATCCCGGATAATAGAGTCCCGGATAATGGAGGTCCTACTGTATAATAATTTTCCTTAAAACAAAAAAAAAAAACAATAATATAACATGCAATAATACAAGCTGATGATTCAGGCGGTAAAAAAGTAGAGTAATAAAATTTAAAAAAATTGGGTCTAAAATGTTTTTGTTGTTTGGTTTGTGATAATAATTCAAATAATAAAATATTACATAATATTTTTTCATTAATAATGTTAAATATTGTTATCATTATGTGATAAATAATAACACATTTAATAAAAGCTTTTTTCTTCGAATTTCTGATATTATTGGATCAATAGTTCCGACTAATTGTAAAATTACACCCTAACTTGGGTCAATTGTGCCATTCAACAAGGTAACAAATATTTATTATTTTTAAAACACAAAGCAATTACTAAAACTACTTTGAAAGTATGGAATTGCTCTAATAGAATATTATTTTCTTGAAATGAGAGCAGAGATTATTTATTGAGCAATAAGAAAAATATTGACATAAATAAGGAATTGTTTGACCTTTCCAATACGGATTACTTGATGAGTTTGTAATAAGGAACGAACCGCCTTCATGATTCAATATAAAGGACAATAATTTTATGCAATTCTAGAAAAATAATGAAACAAGTCATCAAATAGATACAAATCATCATCATAGATTATTGCCCTATTTTGCAATATTTAAAACGGGGCAACTTTTCATTAGTCACTTCAAATCATTCTTAATCTGTCACAAAATAGTAATTTAGTGCAACGCAGATTGCGTACATAAATGACCTAGAAATGATATTTTGCTCATGATTTTTTGATAACTCTTAAAATTTAGAGTAAACACTGAAGGGCTCTTGGAGGCCTACATTCTAAAGAGAACTATCTTATTTACTGAAAGTTTTCGAAAGCCTAGGCGATAAGAGCTTTACATATGATAGAACTTGAAATAGACGGATGATACAGCTTTACATAGGATATAATTTTAAATAGACGGATGTTACAGCTTTACATATGATAGAATTTTAAATAGACGGATGTTACAGCATTGCATATGATAGAATTTTAAATAGACGGATGTTACAGCTTTACATATGATAGAATTTTTAATAGACGGATGTTACAGATTTACATATGATAGAATTTTAAATAGACGGATGTTACAGCATTACATATGATAGAATTTTAAATAGACGGATGTTACAGCTTTACATATGATAGAATTTTTAATAGACGGATGTTACAGATTTACATATGATAGAATTTTACATAGACAGATGATAGAATTTTACACAGACAGAGATGACGGCCCCAAACTAATTTTCGAGATCATACAACGTTAACACTTTTTATGTTGACTGGTTCAATTACCCAGTGGCTCAGTTTACCATCCTCTCCCCTCCTTGAATATTGGAATGGTAACAGGAATTGTTAATGGAGAAACAAGACAACTATTAAGGCAAATAAGGAATCGTTTGAACTTTTCTTAATGGGATCCTTGAGTTAGTAATGCTCGGGACCAACTTTCATGCTCCTGTGAAAAGAAAGCTGATTTTATGCGAATTTAGAAACATAATGAAACCAGCTAGCAAATTGCAGTCCTATTTTGCAATATTACTTGCGATATAATTTTTTAAGCTATTAAAAGATGCGTACCGAGTTTTTTTTTTACTGGTTAGACATAATGTCAGTAGAAACCTTCTTCTTCTTATGAGTGTTATACACATAAAACACATAAAAAAAAAAAAAAAAATTCAGGTACATAAATATGCTTTAGCTCCACCCGATAAACCTATGTAATGTACTCTATAACATTCAGTCTTCTTCTTCGTACATGGCCACTGCGCACGCGCGGACACTAGCCGACACTTTTTTGTGAAACCTTTATGGAATGCCTAGGTCCACCCGACAAACCTCTTTAACGTTCTGTAAAACATAATATGTCTTAAGACCATATTATGGTCTTATTTTTCGTACATGGCCAACACGCAAGCGCCATCTCCAGCGCACACCTTGTGACACGTTTTTTTAACGCTAGGTCCACCCGATAAACCTGCGTAATGTACTCTATAACATACAGTCATCTTTTTCGTACATAGCCACTGCGCATGCGCAAACGCCACTGAGAATGCGCGAACGCCAGCGGACACTTTTTTTTTTACACATACAGTCTTCTTTTTCGTACATGGCCAATGCGCATGCGTGAACGCACTGCGCATGCACGAACGCCAGAGAACACTTTTTTTGTGACACTTTTTTGTAACTGGTTTTTCCAGTTTAATCACCGCTAAATCATATTTATGCTAATAAAACTCAAGTAATAATTAGATTAAAAGATGAAATTCCGAAATAGTCGTTGTGAAAGTTCAATGAATTATTTAGGGTAAATGACCCGATTGTTGACACTGCTCCTTAAGTTGACACCTCAAATTTAAATTTGAAAAATAACAATTAGGTTCAAGAGAATTCAATAAGTTTGCATCCAAATGAAAGAACAGTTGTTGAAGAATAATGTTGACTGACCCGATCAACTATGCAACTCCGTTAATAACATCTACAGCCATTTTAGTATGAAAAATCCGAAAAATCCTGGATTCAACTCCTGCTGCTCTCTTCACTTAGTGAATTTGATAAGAGATTAAGAATATTTCTTTAGAATTTTGTTTTGTAATGCGTGCATTACATTGTTTTTTTTTTTTTGTGATTTCTATGAACTCTATGATACTTAAATTATGGACTGTAAAAGGTTTGACTCAAGTTAAATAAAAAAATCTTGAGATTATGGTAGTGTCAACATTGGGAACCCAATAAACAACCAGGGCTCCTTTTCTTGACACTAATGTCAGCTTTAGGAAAACGGTTGTCTGTGATGAATACTAGCACATTTAGTTGGGATTTTCATTAGAAATTCATGTATCCTGATTTTATTTATTTCTTATGACTGGAACCTTAAGTTGACAACATGTTTTCCTAAATTTGACATTCTGTTCCTAATGTTTCTGACAACTTTTTATAATGGTTTTCTGCAATTTGAAATGGTCACACAACTTCTTAATCTATTTGTGGTACAATGGTTATTAGTGGTGGTACCTCCAAATGCTTCTCACATTATCCAATCTGTGGATTTATCAGGTTTCCGAACATTTAAAGAAGGTTGGAAGCTAAAAGTTCATGAATGGACCGTCAACCATATGGCAAATCCTGTATTAAAAAAAAACACAGCTGAAATCGCCAAGAAAGAAAGAGCCAAGCCTAGATTGACCAAAAAATAAGAAAAATCCCTTACAAGAAATAACTTTTAAATACTTCTCGTCTAAAAAATAAATGAGAATATCCGTGACTGAGGAAGATGGTGACTCCTCCAATCAGCCTGAAGAAGGAAGGACGCCACTAACATGAGCTGTGTAGAATCAACAGGTTTAACTAAACCATCATCAATGTCAACAATTCAGGCAAGTCAGGTAGATAAAACCACGAATATGAGAAGAATGCAGCTCAAAGTTTACACAAAAAGTTAATGAGGGATGAAAGATGAAAATGGCTGTAATAGGCAAGTTATAAACAAAGTTAACATTATAAGAGTAGGTGATTATTGTATAGTTGAAGTTGAAGAACAGCACGGGAAATATGTTTGACAAGTGGTGAGGTGGATTTCCGCCAATGCAGTTGTCCCTCGTTGCTAGGAATAGAATAAAAACTGTTTTTTTTTCGCTAATGGCATGATTTTCCAATATCTACTAGCCAAAATACTTATAAACTTACCAATCCTCCAGTATTTGGATATAATACATTAATTTCCAGAACCACTGACTCTACATGGAAAAATTCGGAGGCATATTGTTATTCTTCCTAGTTATGATTTTCAGTTAAAAATAATTGTTGTACCTAATTGTTTGTTTTTTGAAAAGGATCTCTTTCGAATTCATTACATTTTTCATTGTTCCTGCTGTTTTCAATCCAATTTGGTTGTTTTTTTAAAGAATGAAGTTGTATTATTTTCATTTTCCCTCACTGTCATCCTTAGGAACAGAAAAGTCAAACTTAAACACCGACCTACTGCAGACGTGTCAACATTAGGACCAAAGTAAGACAGCCTTTATTGATTTATTTTACTTGAAATACTTAATGTATCTAAAATTGGTTTATGTGAATTTCATAGAGAATGAGCTGACGAATAATTTGATACATTCAAAATTTATTATCTTCAAAAACTAAGCGAAGAATTATTTTAAGTTATTTAACCCTTCCTTAAAGTGTCAACTATTGGGTCATTTACCCTACTGCTTGGTGTATAACTGTGAGTTTTTAAAATATTTGAATAGTGTATGGATGTGTGGGCTACCTTCTGTCAGCAATTCCTGACAATTTCATATTATTCAATTCCATAGCCTGGGTTCATATGTTCATGAAGTGTTTTATGCATCTTGAAATTTTGCTATAATGTACCTCTTGGGTAGATAAGAAGGTAAACATGTGTTTACTGGACACACCTTGGTGCACCAGGTACTGCGCATAGGGGAAAGGACCAAAACAATATTGTCCAAAAAAAGTGTTTTATTCAGAAGCCAACTATCATTAATGTAAAAACATTGCAAATTAAAAACATAATATCATAACATAATCTAGCTATATATTATGTTTTTATGTTTTTTTCATATATATCAGGACTGTAAAAACAAGTAGGACAGATTTAATACTAACATATATATATATATATATATATATATATATATATATATATGTGTGTTAGTATTAAATCTGTCCTACTTGTTTTTACAGCCCTGATGAAGGCTTGAATTTCAAGCCGAAACGTCGGCAACAATAAAACCATTTTCGCATGTAAAATGTAGTTTTATTAAGAAGTAACGACCGAACCCCGACAATCCCTCCTACCTTTGCATCATCAACGGTGAATTTAGTTTTTGTTTTTTTTACATGTTGGATAGTTGGCTTCTTAATAAAACTCTATTTTGGAGCAATACCGTAAGTCTAGCCAACTCATATTTATCTTCTTATCTACCCAAGAGATGCACTGTAGCAAAATTACAAGGTTTATAAGCACTTCATGAAACGTGCGGTTACCGGCTCTTGGACTGCATTTGCAATGCACCCTGAATAATACTTGAAGTGATACAGCTGGCATTATACGGTACATAAAGTGAGATGGTTATAATTTTATCGAGCGCTAGCTGTTACCCGGTGTGCCATGCTGCACGTATTTCCTGCATCTATAAAATCAAACATAAATGAGAAACCAAATAATTAATATTAAAATCTAATAACGCAAATCTGTAACTATTTGTTCAAACGGTGTGGATTTGTATAAGGAACAATCATACAAAAAGACAGCTGGTAGACGTTTTTGACCTAGCCTATGACACTCCCCGTATCACGACCTATCAGTGTTAAAAGTTTGGTCAAAAGCGGTCAAACGGTGTGGATTTGTATAAGGAACAGCCAGACAAACAGACAGACACGTGATTTTTATATATGTCGATTGGACGAATGAAGAGATGGGGTACCTTGACCCCGAACTCCAGGAGTAACTACGCCTCCACAGGAACTGGTTCATGTTTTATTTTTTCCTTCGGAGACCAGCTTCATAAGATTCGACGGGGCTTCAAGCCGGCCGTTAAGTGGGTGGTGATATTCTGAATCAGAAGAAAATTTATTCAAACAGTGAGTCAAAAGACCTTTAGGAAAATTAGAATTGCTCGTGTACTAAAAGGGATAATCGTCAAATCAGGAAACTCAACGAACTTCAACGAATCAAATTGGCTTTTCTCAAGTACATCATTCATATTTCGATGACTACTTATGAATGCGCTCATTCAAGCAGGATTGAACGTTTAAGTAAATAAAACTGAACTTGTAACGTTTATGTTGATTTTGATTTATTTCATTGCTATCTTGAAATTATGAATGAACAGAAGAGAGAAGTCTACACATTCAAAGTTAGGAAGGCTCATTCAGTTAAGTGCGAAACGACTCTCAAAACTAGCTTGTTATTTGCACTTTCCTCCAAAGGAAAGTAGCTATTGAGGTTGCACTCATGACGGAATTTTTGAAAACTTTTTGTTAAATTGATAAAAAATATTAAATGTAAAACTAGAACCTTGGAAAAATAAATAATAAATATTCAAGCTAGAAAAAATTAAATTTTGCAAAGTGGTCAAAGGTACAACGCCTTCCCCTATATATATATATATATATATATATATATATATATATATATATATATATATATAACAACAGGGAATAGTTGTTTATTTTAGATAAAGACTTGATTAAAAAGATTATAGAATAAAATATTCTAAATTATGATTTGGGGGGGGGGGGGGTTAGCCTTAAGCAAAATGTTCTGGGGTGTTCCTAACCCCGGAGTTCGATTCAGGACCCCGTATATCAGGCTGTGCTGTATGAAATGTCAGTTTTGTTTATTTTGCGATTTAATCCTTGTTGTTCGTATAATAATCATTGTTATTCGTATAGAATTAACGCTCTTTTATTCCTATTATTTAATAACTGTGTTGTGAGAACGATCCTCGGAGAAAAAAATAAAACTTAAATTATGACTTCAACGGAAATCCGTAGTATTTTTCGTTATGAATTTAAGCTCGGTCATAGCGCTGCTGAGGCGTGTATGAACATTAACACGGCGTTCGGGGAGGGAAAGGTGAATGAACGAACTGTTTACCGGTGGTTTTCCAGGTTTCGAAGTGGAAAATTTGACCTTGACAACGAGGAGCGAGGAAGGCCAGAAACCAAGCTTGACAATGACCACCTGAAAGAAAGGGTTGAAGCTCAAAAAGCAACACATCTAAATCGGATATATATATATATATATATATATATATATATATATATATATATATATAATAAGACAGGAAATAGTTGTTATTTTAGATAACGACTTGAATAAAAAGACTATAGTGTAAAATATCCTTAATTATGATTTTGGGGGGATTAGGCTTAAACAAAAAGTTCTGGGGTTTTCCTAACCCCGGATTTCGATTCAGCGACCCCAGAAACATATAGAACACATGGTCTGCTCTCTGATTAATTGTATTATTAATAAAATAGATTTGTTATTTTCATTCAATTTATTATTTTTTTTAATACTATTTAATAGGTAGTTTTCCAGTTAAATTTATATTGCCGGTAATTTTTAAACATTTTAAAAATATAGGACATTTTTTATTTATATTTTATACAGAAATTTTACTAATTACGTGACGAAATTGCCTCGGTGTTGAGAAGATCAATAAATTAATGAATATCTCAAAAATATCGCTTATTCTCGTATCGGAGAATTTGGACCCTAAATACCCCAATTTATATCAAATGTAAACTATACATTTTTACACAATACAATTTATTACTGATATTTATTACATGCATATTTCACACATACGAATAGAATTACGTTATTCACACGACGTCTGTATACGTGGGCATGTGGTCCTTGTGCCCCCACGTTCTCCCCACCACGTCGTTTATATAGCAAGGGACACGGGCTTCTGGACAAGTTTCTGTATCTGGACACGACACGATGAAGGTAGGTTCGTGTTTACTTTGAAATATGTAGTAATATTACAATCGTTTCAATAATTCATATCCATTTATAAATAAGTATATATATATATATCTGTGGCTTGGTGCTAAAAGGGCCAATGTCAATTTTTGCATATTTTGAGTTTTTTATTTACTTCCCTTAAAATACACGCAAAAAAACAAATATACATGTATATAAATATATGTATATTTATATACATGTATGTATATGATACAAATATATATTTATATATTTGGTTTTATGCAAGTATTTTAAGGGAAGTAAATGAAAACACAAAATATGAAAAAATTGACGTAGGCCCTTTTAGTACCAAGCCACAGATATATATATATATATATATATATATATATATATATATATATATATATATATATATATATTGGACAGACATATACTTTATCCCTATAATATACAGAATTATACAATCATATTTTTGTATATTACCCAAGTAATCGAAGAACCTTAATACAAAAATAAAATATGTACAATAATATGTCACATGTAACAATCAGGGTAAAAATAATTGTTAACTTATTTTAAAAAAGTAAAAGTTCAAATGAATAAACTTTTTTCCAAGAGTGTTTTTTTTTGTTTACCTACTTAAAAAAAATTCAACTTAAAAAATACTTAATAGGAAAGTTTTAAAGGAATAAAACAAAGCTGCTAATGTGTATTTTTTGTTTCGTATCAACAAATATATTTCAGTAAACAAACAAGAATAAATTTTAAAACAAAGAAAAAATCACTTATTTTGAAGAATTAATTCAATTTCAATATTATTTAATTTTTTTTATTTTATTTTACTTTAAGAGCTGCACAGCAATGGTGATCCGCCCTAAAAGAATTTATATAAAATATAATAAATAAAATAATAAATTATAAGCTAAGGATCAGTAACAAAATTAAAGGGTACGGAAAAGGAAATGAAGAAAAGAATAATAATAAAAAATAATAAATAAATATATAAGGAATTAATAAAATAAATAAATACAGAATTAAACTTACAATTTTAGCGGTAATAATAAATAGTAATCCTAATGATATTTGTGGATTTGAAATCTCAGGTATATTATCCTGAAATAATAAACTTTGACTTGGGAGTTATATGTGGTATAATTATAATTTCAATATTAATATAACCTGTACGTTTGTGGAATTCAGATTATATCTATAATAATTTATTGTAAACAAACGAAGCCCTAAATTTCTTCATAAAATACTGAAAACTTTTATTGAACAATTTAAAAGAATTAATTAACTTTTGTTTTCGTGTAATTAATTTTAGGAGTTCCTAAATAACTTTTAAATAAAAAATTTGTCAACAGTTATATTTTAACTTTTTCGATAAAAAAACTATTTCAATTCTTGGTAACAGTCTACAACGACGTTAAGATATTTCCTTCATTCAATATTTTTGCTTTTGCAATATCAAAATACAAGGAAAAACATATATTATTTTTCAAACATGAATTTTTTAATCAAATTTACTCGTCATATTAAGAAATTAGAGCACAAATACGATCCTTCTTAAAACTTGGTTTAAACTTGTCTACCGGGCATAATGTAACCAATATGATGTAAAGTTGCGAATGTATATATATTTATATACTCTGATTTATTTTTATGTCGATCCTGTTTATTTCATAAATATGTTTTACTCCTACTAATGGAATCAAGAAATGTTTCAAATTAATGGCAATCATTAGAAAATGTATAATACAAATAATAGGGGCTGAATTTCAAAATAATTTCTTAAAATTTGTAAAAAAAAAAAAATTAAAGACGTTTATTTCAGCTAAGGCCTTAACCCCCCTCCCCTCCAATAACATTACCAAAGACTATTAATGGAATTATTTTAAACTGGCATTTCTCTGAATTTTTTTTTTTTTTTTTTTTTTTTTTTTTTACGGCGCATCAACAAATCATGGCCTATTAGCGCCGACGTCCAGGGTGCAGTCCAGGAAGCGAGCCGTGAGATGAGAAAATTTCTGGCGCCGGTGGGGATCGAACCCACCATCTCCCGCTTATGAATCTAGCGCGCTAGCCACTAGACCACGGGAGACCCCTATAACTTTGTTATTTCAAATTATATTGCGAGTGAAAAAATGACAATGGGCCCCCTCGAAACCAATTCCTCCTTGCCCCTCTCGGAGGCCCTGATCATGAGTGGGTTCCTCAATAACTACATTTGCTCAGAATGTACTATAGTGTATTAGACTAATAGTTTGACTTTTTTCTTATTATGCCATGATATTTTACCTTTGTTTGTGGATGAATGAGACTTATTCCATGTTTATTAATGGCAATAAGAAGCATTTCTGGATAGTTAGGTTCAGATGTTTGTTGAACTTCAAAAAATGCAGAACCAAATGTAGGCCATCGATAAATTACTTTAAGGAATGTAATTCTTGCATCTTCTGGACTCATACCTAAAAAAAAAGACATATAAAGTAAATATCTCTTTCCTTAAATAAACTACAAATGAGGGCCCCAGAAGTCAAGGGATCTAAGTGACATTGAAAAAAATTAGTTAGATACAGAAATTAGTTAGATATACCAAGAGATTACATGGGTTATAATCTTGGTGGTAAAGAGATCCAAGTGATTTTCTTGACAGTTGCTGCCAGCTAGCTTTATTTGTTACTACCAAGAAATCTAGTTTTATACTATCATGAGCGTGTAAAATTCGGCTTTTCCTCGCCCCACGTTGTTATTAGTTTGTCCGTTTTTGAACGCTAATCTCAGAAACGGCTTATCCAATTTAGATGCGGTTTTAACTAATACATACTGATAGGCTTCACTTAACATTTACTGTTTGTTTGAAGTCAATCGGTCCATAAATGAAAAACGTTATGCCAATTTAAAGAATCACGTCGAACATTTCATAAACTATCTATGTCTATCTATTCTTTCTTTTATAATTTCTATCTTATATAGGCCTTTACTGCCTATAGAATCTTTCATCTAATTTGAATGGTCAAGTTCGTTAACCAGCAGAATCCGTCCACCGGAAGATGTTTTTAAATAGAGTAATATAAGTCTAGGACGAACAGACTAAAAGAGTGTCAGATAAAAACTAAACTTTATTTAATCTTGTTCAGGCATTTATAGCCTCAAGAATATCAGTAATAGAGAATATAAAGAGCTTATCACGTTTCTAGTTTGTTCAAATGTTTTCATCAGCTAAAATAATTTATCTTCCATTTTTGACAACATTAAAAATATAACATTATAGAAAACAACAATATAGGATTCCCTGAAAATAGCTGATTCCTCATATAAGGTTAAGCGGAACAAGGTTTACAGATCCCTATTAACCTTGTAGTCTCTGCTTGGTCATTGTTGACCAAGACAACTCTCCGAAAATGGAGGTTTCCGGAACTCGAGTGGGAAGATGGCACTGGGATGTATTGCATAAAGATCAGTGTGCATCCACATTCCAAGAAACATTTTGCATAATTAAACGCAATAATTGCAAAGTTAGGAACCATTTTAGCGCGGTTCCTCCCTCCCTCCATAGGGAGGGAACCCGCTTATGAGGGTGACCTGATCACGCAATCCGGAAGTGATGAGTAGAACATTTTACGTTTCAGAACCCCAAGAGAACGAAAATAACGGTGGTTCAAATTTATATATATATATATATATATATATATATATATATATATATATATATATATATACTTGTTTTTTGTAGCCAATAGGTCATAAAAACACTCCTTTCACTTCCTGTATTTTATTATTTTCACCCTAACCGGTTTCGAGCTATTCTGCTCCTCCTCAAAGGGTATTTCCTAAAATTATTTGTACATTATACATAAAAAAGGACATCAAATACTTAAATAAAATCTTTCAGAACCTTGTATTGCAGAATAGAAATGACGGGGACTGTAGACAGGTTTACGGGGAGGAAGGTTAGGATACTAGTGTTTCATAACCCTGAGACGCATATTGCTATGCAATATTAAAAATACTTTATATAAATGTACGTGATGGGAAATGACCATCGAATGTAAGTATACACACAATGTTGTAAAAATTTAATTTTTCCAATCAAATTATACATGTATAATGTACAAATAATTTTAGGAAATACCCTTTGAGGAGGAGCAGAATAGCTCGAAACCGTTTAGGGTGAAAATAATAAAATACAGGAAGTGAAAGGAGTGTTTTTATGACCTATTGGCTACAAAAAACAAGTATATTGAAGTTTAAGGTCAACAATGGAAGAAAAAGTATATATATATATATATATATATATATATATATATATATATGTTCCCTCTATCACAGGCTCATAAATTGTCCTTCCCATAGGAAAACAATTAAAACCCTTGTCAATAAATGGCAATAACAAAAAATATATTTGTTACTAATATAATATATTAGTAACAAATTATAACTCACATTTCTAACCTTTGTTCATTATAATTTTGCTTATCATTTTGGTTGGAAGGGAGAAAAATCAAAAGGGCATCCTATCCATAATATTATTATTTAATTTTTAGCGTCCATTTATTATTAACTACGAATTTCAGGACGGGTTATCTATAGGTTACCACCCTTTTCTAGCCAGGATAGGGCTGATGCCTTTTCTTTTTCCTATAGAAAAGCCACCAACACTAGTGGGAGTCAAACCCATGTCCCTTTGGCACAGAGTGTTAAGTGCTCACGCCTTAACGCTCACGGCCACCGGGTCTCCTATCCATAATATAATATAGTTAATAAAAATACTCCAGTGTTGCTTACTTGAAGTATCTAGCAATGAAAGTTTATTTTACAATACCGTGAACACGTAGCTTGGAAAATTTTCTGATTCAAAATTTTCCGGAAAACCCACATCTCTAAGTGTAATTATAACCAAAGATATGATTACAAGTGTAATTGTAATCACTCTTGTAATTGCGATTATAATCTTAATCTTAAGCATATCCCAGGGTCTGTGATTATAATCTTAATCGTAATAACATCTCGAGAGCCTGTGATTATAATCGTAATCGCGATTATGATTATGATTATGCCCAACTCTGCTCCCAACATCATCCACATTAAACGTCAGAAATACATACAGCTGACGTTGAGTGGGCTACCCAAGCCCATTTCTGCTCCGAACGATAGCTGCAGGTGGTGATCTACACGCATCGTCACGCTAAATTGAGGGATTAGCCGTTGCTAACACCTCACTTAACTGTGTGTTCAAGCGTTATCGCAGTAGATCTCTGGGAGTCTCCAGAATCGCCTTTACGGTGGTTGATTCTGGAAAGGTGGAGGACATCTGGACTTTGATGGGCTTATAGTTTGCTATGGAAACATTGGAATCTGGATGACGTTACATCTTGGACATAGTGGAGATCTGTATGCAATTTTTGGTAGGAAACATGGCACTGAGGATTGACGTTGATTCTGACTGCTCAATGGAATACGTCTGATGTTCGGTGTCTTCATTGTTCTCAGTCCTGAGCTCTAAAGCGTTAGAACTGCAAGCCCTAAAAGGTTGCAGAAGTTCATTGTAAAGGATCAGTTTGTTTTAAGTACTTTACCATTTTTTTTATGGGCTAAAACTCTTCCTTAACTAATCAGAAATGATATCCATGAGTGTTTATGGGAAGAAAAAATTGTTAAACGGGCAAAAAATACGATTTTCCTTGTGAAGTTCTGATGCCAAGTGAATGCGGTGCTGATTTGAAGATAATTTTTTGAGCGAGCTTCGATTGGTCCCTTTTTAGTTGTTCAGTTTTTTTTTGTTTTTTTGGCCCTCCTTCCAAAAAAACAAGATTTTGTTTTATCTCTATTACAAGAAAGTATGAAAAAAAAATTAAATAGGAAATAAATGAACATTTCAGAACTTTAAAGTCGTTTTCTCAAAACTGTGTTTTTCAAATCGGGCGATACTCTGGCGTCTTCAATTTTTGCCCGATCAACTTCAAATTTTAACTGGAGCTTCCTAGTGATTTCATGACTGATTTTCAACGAATTTTTTAATAGAAAATAAATAATTGTTCACCATTTTCAAAATAATTAATATTTCATAAAAATCCTACGTACTTTACTAAATTTAACCTTGTTCTTTCGAAATAATTTTAGTTATTCGTTCTAGATTTAAAATCGCCACCTGCAGACTATCGCTCGGGAAAAAAGATGGTTTCTCTTCGTCAGACATAGCGCCGCCATTTTATTTTATTTATTTATTTATTTATTTTGAAGAATTGAAACTTATTTTTTTGGATACTTTAACATCCCCTATAAAATGTTTGATAAAAAGAATTGAAAATATTGATTTGTAAATTCAAGAAAAAGGCTTTGATTTTGATCGCACAAGGTAGTTGGAACTGTCAAATTCGTCAATTCAATTTCTGTCTTTTAAGTTACGTATGATACATGCAGGTAAGTCGGGAGCTCAAGGTAGCGAACTGTATCAGAGTAGGACAATCTATAGGTGTGCCGCGAAGAAAAGAATTAGGTACTGCGCACGCGTTGCCTCCAGCCCATGTGGGAGAATGCCTAGCTTCCCTCCGGCCACGCCCCTTCTGGTTCTTTTGTTTGCGGACGGACTACAGTGGACAGCGGCGGAGAAGGTTGAGGTTAAGTAAAGACATGTTTCTTCTTGCACCTTGATTCGCCATTCTTAGATTTATTACTATTATTAGATTTATGGTCGTACCTTCAAAACCTCAAACGGGGATGAGACATCTAATTGTCCAAAGAATCAAGGTTGACAAGAGGAACGGATAACCGTGTATATTTGATGTGCGGTATTTATAATCCATTGTTATGATGCTCTAAAAGACTAACCATATCGTAAGGACAAAACCCCGGGGGCGTCTCCAGTCTTGGGCACGGCCAAGGTCAGGCCCACACAAGGGCGAGTCCATTTATCAAGGTAGCACATAAATTAAAATAGAGGAATCATCAAGGCCACGCTGAATAATGTAAACAAATATGGCCGTTTCGTTCATCCGGAACATCAATAGAAGGTCCCTTTTTAAGAATTTTCAATTCGTTATATTTACCTTATTTCAATCGTTACTTATAATTTATTATTATATAAACATAGTTACCCCAAATCAAATTTATACCTCATCGACAAATCTTTAGCATGTCTTTGACTTGACTGATAGAGTCAGTGAACGTAGATATTGTGTACAAAACACATTCCAATTCATTAAAAAAAAAAAAAAAATAGCGTCTGAGCTCAAGAACTTCCAGCCTGGGTTGGGCGTAATTATAATGATAATTACGATTACTATTATAATCACAGGCTTTCAGGATATGATTACGATTATGATTATAATCACAGACCCTGGAGATATGATTACGATTATGATTATAATCACAGACCCTGGAGATATGATTACGATTATGATTATAATCACAGGCCCTGGAGATATGATTACGATTATGATTATAATCACAGACCCTGGAGATATGGACTATATGACACTAATACTATATGGTCCTGTGAGACCCATTGTGTCATTTAAAAGCATGGGCGTACAAAGGAAATAATTCCGGGAGGGGCTGGGAAAATGTCGGGGGGGGGACTGAGACCATTTCCGGAGTATAGAATAATAACAGTTTAGAACTTGGAATAGTTTTAGGCAACTAAAACGCTATTGCACCTAAAATAACCTATTTTAATGAACTATGTGATGTTACCGGTTCCCGTAGATCACCGAAGTTAAGCAACGTCGGGCGTGGTCGGTACCTGAATGGGTGACCGACCACGTGCTGTTGGCATTATAAAAGGGTGGCAACCTATAGATAGCCCGGCGCTAATGGCCAAGATGTAGATGCGCCGTAAAAAAAAAAAACTATGTGATGTTATTTAATTTATTTTTAAGGGTTTTATGACACATTGTTACCATCAAATGAAAAATTCGGGGGGGGGCTGCAGCCCCTTATATACGCCCATGTTTAAAAGTGACGTAGCGCGGAGTATCGTGGTGATGATTCCAGTTATAGCCCGTTCAATTAGATGGAAGAGTTTTAATCCTGCTTGCGCGAATTTTAACGGATTCCCGAAATATAAATGAAAATTTGGAAAAAGCAAAAAGTCACATATCTCACAAATGAAAAACTTTACCGGCCAATTTCTTTCGGTTACTTTTTATTGCTTCCGGGCTTGGCAATGGATTCCCACAGTTTGGCTAATAAAAATTAATTAGTAATCCATAATTTCTTGACACAAGGTATTTTTATGTAACAAATCTCCAATTTACATTTTTTGACAAAAGGGAGCCAATCGTTCAACCTATCTCTCAATAAACATCCATTTCATTTGCATGGATTTAATGCTTGCTCAATGTAGAAGTTTTCCTGTAAGTAGTATAGCTGTAGTCCGTTAGGTGGCTGAGGAAAATATTCGCAAGTAACTTCAGATTTATCGATAATAACAGAAGTGCGTTATTGATGGTCCAGAAAATATCTTCTATCAATGGATTTAGTAAATTAAATCACTGTTTTTTAAAGTAAATGTATGATGGCATAAAACGAATTTCATTATCTTGAACAGTTTTTAATCAATCTTTTCTTATTCAATACAAAATATGTCTACCTTAAAAAAACGAAAATTGGACATAACTCCTTTTCCCTTCGGAATCGGTCCTTACTTCAACTGAAATGTTTTGTTGGAAATGATGTCTACAATCACCTCCTAGAGTTTGGCTACTTAGACCTGAATCACCCTGTATACATATATATAGGTTATTTTAAGCAAATTACTCAGGAATACAGTGTGCACTACACATATTCTGAGGAAATTGCTTAGTTGTGCTTCTGCGTGACGGGCTTTTAAATATCCTGTACTATCTTCTCTGGGGTTCCCCGTGGTCTAGTGGCTAGCGCGCTGGATTCATAAGCGGGAGATGGTGGATTCGATCCCCACCGGCGCGCCGCGGATTCCGCCGCGGCGGCAGGAATTTTCTCATCTCAGGGCTCGCTGAGAAAATGGCCACGATTTGTCGATGCGCCGTAGAAAATAAAAAAAATAATAACAAAAAAAACTACGTACTACGTTCTCTACTCGTGATTTCGCTTCAGTTCGTTCAGCTTCTGGGCGATGTTTTTTTTGTCTGTTTTCAAATACCCAGGCTAACCAAGCAACCTGCAATCATTATCGGCAAAGAGCAAATTTGGGTTGATAGAATCTGGAACGAAGCTTTCAATATCCACTTCGTGCTGTAGGAAGCTGACATAAGGCCGACCACATGAGGTAAGAACGGACTGATGTTATCCCGTCGGTGTGGTCTATCAGATGCATACCTCGTAACCCATATTCCTCGCCACTTTCTACATTAACTAATCATTAGGGGATCCGTGCTTTCGTGAGCTCTAGCAGTGACTGGGGAACAGTCGGGAAGAGGACTTAAAGCAGGCTACACACGATTCGGCCACTGTACGCCTCAAAGCCAGTCGCCTGAACGTGTATGTATTCCGCCTGAACAGTCTTAACTGACAGACCGGCCGGAATATATACACGTTCAGGCGGATTGTTCTGGCCTAACTGACAGGCCTGCCTGAATCGTGTGTAGCCTGCTTGAACGTGTATATATTCCGGCCGGTCTGTCAGTTAAGACTGTCCAGGCGGCCGGACAATATACACGTTAAGGCGGACTTTTCAGGCTTAACTGTCAGTCCTGTCTGACCGAGTGCAGCTTGCTTTAGCAATTCAAACAATGTCATAATTACATCACAAACTCGACATAAACTCTTATCAAAATATTAATTTTCTCTTGACAGATTAGTTTTTTTTTTAAATTGGAATTAAGGGTCCATTAAACCGCGGGAGGTCATGTGCACCCAGACAGATTAGTTTACGAAATGTACACGAACGTTGCATGATTTCGAGTGGTTTCTTAGAAAAAAGGAATGAATGCGTTAATCTTGTGTGCCCAATCCGCAAGAGAGAAGAGAAGAGCTAATGTTAACAAACATTATGGATGAAATCCTTGGAGATGATGCTGATAACGCTAGAAATCTATTACAATTTATAGACAAAACGTAACTAATAAATAAAAGCTAAAGACATAAAATTATTTAAATAATCAGGATAGAGCATGGTGTGTGTGTGTGAGTGTGTGTGTTGTCTGTGAACGAGAATATGTGACTGAGGTTGCATGGATATGGGTATGTGCGTATGTGTGTATTCACATTTGTTTGTGTGTACAGGTAAGCAAACTAATACTACGTGGAAAATATACTGCAAGTAATTTAAGTAAGCAAAATAAACCAGGATCAATGATAAATAATTCAATAAAATCCAAAAGCTGACTCAATCAATTATTAGAAAAGAAATGAGGTAAAAATGCCACCTACAAATATAATGAAAGAATGACCCTAAGGTTGGCAAGCCATAGAAAAAAAGAAAAGAAACAAAAAAGTACACGAGTCAACAAAGTCAGGGAAATCAAACGCACAGTTCAAGCGCGGTCATGGATGCAGAGTTAAACAAAATTCTATTTCTAAAAAAATTCTACTCGCTGGAACTTCATCTTAGCGCGGTTCCATTTATATCCCTAGTGTCATTAGCAAAGGAATAGAAGCAGTTATTATTAGATTTTGATCTTTGGTGAAAAATATAAAATGAAATCTCAAAGAGAAGTAAGATTTTAAGCGCCAAAACAGGAAACTGGTTGTATCCTGAGCGGAAATAATTACGCCCTCTTTCTCAACGTTCGCTCATAGAAACACTATAACCAATACGTTTCTCATTTTTTACCTTGTTTTACTGGTAAATTATATTTTTTTTTTTAAAAAAATAAGGGAAACAGAGACTAAAACCAACAATCAAATGAACAAAACTAACTCTTTTCGTTTTTCAAATAATTTATATTTTTCGTGTTCTGCATTACCACGCCTCTTATTTCCATGCCCACTCAAAAAATTTAACGGAATTCCTATTGCAGTATTGCACCAGCTTTTATTTATTTATTTAAAAAAAATATATATATGTTATATTAAAGAATAATTTTTTTCCAGGATTTTTCGATACGATGGAGTCAGCAGTTACTCCAGACTTTCTGCCTGCTCCTCTTCACACCTCTACTAGCATGTTAGTATAACCTTTATATTTTTCTAATAACAAGACTTGTATAATTTGTGTATATATATATAGGGGGCGAGGTTAGCTCAGTGGTAGAGCACTCGACTGATGAACTGGAGGACCAGGTTCAAAACCCGAGCGCGCACAGATTTTTTTCTTCTAGTTCTGCCGTTCGAGGGTTAGATTTGGGGTCCCAGATCGTCCCTAGGCTCACCCAGCCTTTAATTAATTTAATTAATAATGGGTACCTTGGGTGCTAATGACTCTAGCAGTCGAAGCAGTCAAGGGGAAAATCAGGCGGCCGGAGCATAGTATTGACCACACTATCTCCCTAGTGTGCCGTATGGTCAAGAATCAGATACCTCTACAGAATCTGCCCTTGTGGCCTGTTACGGGACTGATTTTGTTTTTTTTTTTTATATATATATATAGCCAAATTATACAAGAATAATTCCTTGTAATGATTAAACGTCGAATGCAATTAACCCTAGACCGCCATCATTCGTCAAAATGGCGAACACCTGTGTGATTTACAGTCTCCCCTCCCCTCCCCGTGTTCTATTCTCCACCACAGCCTAGCTATGCTACCTGTGGTCAATACTTGACGAGTCACAGAAAGAATTACATCGCTAGTAACAGCCGTTCGGAAATTACATGAAATTATGTCACAGAAAGTCACGATTGTCTGATGATGTAGGAATATCTGTGTGTATGTCTGTTTGACTAAGGTTGGTAAGATCATTCATTATTTTATTTTTTACGGTGTATGTGATTTTTCTTGTATGTTGTTTTTGATATTTACACGAAAATCTGTGAATAACCTAAGTTTTGGAATTGTATACGAATTTTCATCACCCTTCGTCTCTAAGTCGTGAAACTAATTAATAAAGTTATATTAAGCAATTTTTAAGAATATATAATATGAATGAAAACCTTATATTAAAGAATATCTCGTAAGTTGAGTTTTAACTTAAATATTTTTTTATTTAAGGCTACGGATACTATGGATGCGAATTCTGACGAAATTGTCTTCTGACGAGTATTGAACGCTTAAATGGTTCTGTCGACCTCGTGTAATTGTCACTTCCACTGAAAACACTCTCATTGGAAAACAGGTGTCTGTTTGTTCGGACGACTTGGTCCGAAATCGTAAGAAGTCGTCAGAACACAATTTCGTCAGAATTCGCATTCATAGTAACCGTAGCCTAAAGTATGTTCGTCAGAATGACGAATAGTAGATAGAATGGGGTAGGCCGAGAATGGTTGGAGTTCTGGGTCTAATAAACTGTATGAGAGTCAAAATGAATTACAATATCCTGATTTTCATGATTTCAGACTGCCAGGATCCTTGCCATCCCAGCCCCTGTGGCTCTAACACCCAGTGTATCACCAGAGATAGCAGGCCAGTGTGTGTCTGCCTTCCAGGACACTGGGGCAACCCTCTATCCTACTGTCAGAGGGGGGAATGTGCTGGTAAGGAGAGATATTATATATGCTAATTAGTAAAATTAATACTGAAATTAATAAAAGGCGCTGAACATAGGAATCTGTAACATTTCAGCGCATAGCAATCTTTACAACATTTGTGATTTGCGTACCAAAAAAGGGACATTTCTCCAACTGGCAGGTGTTTCACAAGGTGTAATTTTTAGCCCAGTCCTATTCATGAAATACACTGCCGATATTCCATCTTAACCCGACACGTCTCTCCACGTTGTTTGCTCTTGATGCAGCCAAATTACAGTATATATTTCTACTATACTTAATTACCCGAAGATAAAATATCACAATTAATAACAAAGATTTATTTACATTACCATTCTCAGACAAACATAGATTTACGGTGTGCAGCCCTGAGCATTCCCCGAACCTTGGAATTCCTTTAAATTATTATCCTGCACTGCACTCAAACACCCTTCACATAATAACAGATGCTCCAACTGGACGCTGCTTAATATCATGACATCCCATTTATCAGACCTAATGGTATTCAACGTGTTAAGACCGTTGGCAAAAACACTTCTATTTTTTTTTTCTCTCATTTCTTCTCATTTTTAACATATCGCACTAGTATTTTTAAAGTGACACGACACAAAACAAAACTGAAAATGTTTCACTCTTGCCACAAGTACCCTCTGGTGTACGTACAAGCTCTGTTGCTAGGTACATACAGTTTTGATGGTTGATAAAGAGATATTTACCATGTCTTTTATAGTCGTAACTGAAAAACACAGATTTTTGAGTTGTGTCACTTTAGAAATCCTAGTGCGATATGATCAAACAAGTTGACTATCCACAGTTTTGTTGGAACTATTATTTAATCAGGAGGAGGGGCATGGGCATATATAAGGGGGGCTGAGGGGGCTGTAGCCCCCCCCCCGAAATGTTGATTCGATCGTAAACATTTCATAAAACCCTTAAAAATAAATTAAATAAGATCATTTAGTTCATAAAACATATTCTATTTTGGGTGCAATAGCGTTTACTTTGGCTAAAACTCTTCTAAGATCTAAATTGTTAGTATTCCATGCACCGGAAATGGACTCAGCCCCCACCCCCGAAATTTTCCCAGCCCCCTCCGAAATTATTTTCTATATACGCCCATGGGGGGCCGTATATTGTACACTAAATCTAAAAAAAAAACACTCTCAACCACAGACATATAAATAAATACTGTCCCATCAAACATACACCATACGCACCGGACTCATAAAATAAATAAGTTACTATTTTCAGAAATAAAATCAGTAATGTAATAGGCAGCAAGGGCCCAGAGGGGCAGAACTATAGAGGTATCTGATTCATGACCTTACGGCACTCTAGGGAGATAGCGTGGTCATTACTATGATCCGGCCGCCTGATTTTCTCCTACGCAGGTACCCATTAATAAATTAATTAAAGCCTGGATTGGCCTAGGGACGGTAAGGGAGGCCAAATCCAACCCACGATCGAAGACATTAGAAGATAAAAATCTTTAGTGCTTGCTCGGGATTTGAACACAGGTCCTCCAGAATATTATTCCAGTGCTCTACCACAGAGCTACAGAAATAATTTTAGAAACTTTTTACAAATTTACTTCATACACAAGCGAGGATAACAGATTCAAATTTTTAAGGTTTTTCGTTTTTTCAGAAAACTGATCTTCAAGGGCAATTTGGAGTTGCTGGCATCTTGAGATCCTAGACGATCCAAAAGGATATGCCTAACATCGAGAAATAACACTTATTAAAGCTAAATTTTATAACTAGTGCATGAAATTAAGTGTAAAGCGTAATTGCTTGTTTCAGAGACCCGCGACTGTCCCGGAAGTAGGGTATGCAGAGATTACCGTTGCGTTGATGTCTGCGAAGGACAGTGCGGTCAGAATGCACAATGCACTTCTAGAAGCCACGTCCCTGTATGCACCTGTCCGCCGGGATACACCGGAGACCCGCTCACGGCCTGTCGTCCTTTCAATCCACGTAAGTAGTTACTCATACACACACACACACACACACACACACACATATATATATATATATATATATATATATATATATATATATATATATATATACATTGTGTAACGTAAGTGGTGACGAATACTTAAGGAAGTTATTGTAGACACTAAATGGAACACAAATGGTCCTTTGGGCTGAGGGTCAATTCCCAATAGGAGGCAATTTAAATTTTGTGTTTTTTTTTAGGTTAACCACGTTTTTCGTTAAATAAAAAGCAATAACTAAATAACTGTTTAAGATACGTAATTCCCAATTGCAGCATCGTAAACCAGACAAAATTTACTTGAAGAACAAGTAGACTTTGTCAATTATGAAACCAGTGAAAGGTGAGCTTAAATTTGCAAACTTCTTTTTTTGAAGGTAAATTATGGGTTATTTCCATTAGTTTTTGTCAATTTTTATTAAACTGCAGATTCTCCACTTTTAGGAAAATTTGCTTATTTGATAAGCTTTAAGAATATAATAATTAAGAGGGCTCTTATTATTTGGTATAGGTATACTGAAATTAACTATTTATTAATAAAATACACTTTTTACAAACACAAAATTGAAAATAAAGGGTCTTTTTTACAAAGCTCCTAAATATGGTATTCTGTGATTATAAAGTTCAATCTAAAACATAATATGTTTATATGATATTTACATATTATGTGATTGCTATCTGTATTATTTTTAAAATTAATGCATCCGGTTTGTGTTTGTACATTAAACAAACAAACAAAAATCTTTTTTTTTTTTGGACCAAAACAAATTGAAGTTTTTTACACAAATTGAAGGGGAAAAAAAACAAAAATGTACATTAAAAATGATGAAACAATTGCTTTAAAAATATATCAAGAAAATGGACTTTTACATCACGAGAGAACATGCAGAAACGGACATCATATAAATTTATGTGAGTGGTTGTTGAGGAAGCGGCATGATGGAGAAAATTTGTTTGAAAAAATTATGTCAAATATTAAAGAGTTCTGGGCCCCTGAGCCATAATTATTTGATGTTTATTTTATGTTCATTAAATAAATCACTAAAATATAATACATGTGCATAGATTAGTATTAGTATAGATTAGCCACTTATAAAAATCACGGTATGGAGCTTTGTAAAAAAGACCCAAAATAAATTTTAAATAAACAAAATATATTCTTTTATATAATAATAATAAAATAAATTCTTGTATACAGAAGAGAAATTCTTTATTTATATAAAAAATAAAGTATGCTGCCCAAATGTTTTGGGATGCTATAAACACAGCGTACTTATCGATCTTTCGAAAATTCATTTAAGATGGTTAAAAAGGTTATTGTATTAATTTGGAAAATAGTTAAATAGTTTTAAATAATTTTAATATCAAACGAATTTTTTAAAATAAATTGTTGGTTATCGAAGATTCTCTCGCCAGCACAAGCACAAGCCCCCAAAAAAGTTTGCAAATTTCAACAGCATTTTAGCCCCCTTTCACTGGTTCTATAATTGACAAAGTATACTTGTTCTTTAAGTAAATTTTGTCAAGTTTACGATGCTGCAATTGGGAATAACATATCTTAAACAGTTATTTAGTTATTACTTTCTATTCAACGAAAAACGTGGTTAACCTAAAAAAAGACAAAATTTGGTGTCTACTATCACCTCTTTAAGTCACCACTTACGTTACCAATATATGTGTATATATATATATATATATATCTATATATATATATATATATATATATATATATATATAGATATATATACACACACACTGGCTAACCCAGCAAACGTTGTTTTTTGTTTTGTTTTTTTCCTTTTAAATTATTTCTAGTGAATAATCAAACCTTATCATGATCTAATATTTTCTGTACCAGAGGAACTGTGCACGCCCAGCCCCTGCGGTAGAAACACCCGCTGTGAGGTTGTGAACGGAGTGCCCACATGTAGCTGTCTTCCGGGATATGTCGGCCAACCGCTGACCGGATGCAGACACGAGTGCGATTCGGACTACGACTGTCCTGCAAACTCGAAGTGCAGTAACTTCAAATGCACCCAGATCTGCACTCCTGGGACCTGCGCACCGAACGCTAGGTGCGAACCTTCCAACCATAGGGCTTTATGCACCTGCCCGCCGGTAAGATAGTTTAACATTTAATTTTTTTGTTTTCGCATCCGTCAAAATAAAATACTCTGTATTTAAACCTTCGCATTGGAGGCCTTGTTTGCTAGCGAAATTGGAGACTAGCAAAATTCAAAACTATATATTAATGGACCTTATTGTCAATAATTAACGACCTTAATATTCCCTTCGTAAACGATCTCGCAAATCCCGATTCCTAACCTTTTACTCAAAATTGTCATCCCACCCAAATCCTAGAGGCCAATCCCTTTCCACTCGGACCCATACTAAAGACCTCCCCAGGAGGCTTAAGAGACTTTGGCCTCGTGACCAGGTATCCGAACAACGGTTAGAAACAAAACAAAAAAAATAAAAATGTTAAGATATATTAGGATGTGTCGATAATATTTGGCTCCTTCCATATACAGTTAACTGATATGTATACTTAGGCCAGCACAATTAATTATTGTACTTAGAAATTCTACAAATTTTAAATAAAAATGAATTGAAAAAAAAATGTCAATAATGCCAATCACTTATGCCGTGATCAAAATTGTTGTTTTGTTATTTATCGAGTTTTATTAGGGGAAAAACTACAAGTTACCTTTAGTAACTTATTTTCAGTTAGCATTAGCAAGTCTGGTTATAAAAAATTATTTTCTTGAAGTCTCATTAGATTATTCAAATTTTGTTATATTATATTTATTTCAATTATTTTCGATATTTTTTTTATTCATTTATTAATTTCTTCAAATATTTATTTTACTTTAGTTCAGTTTAGTTATTAATTTATTTACTTTACTTTAGTACATTCTATTTATTAATTATATATATATATATATATATATATATATATATATATATATATATATATGGAGGCCCGTTAGCTGTTATTGCTCAGGCGTATGCTCTCCGTGCCAAGGGTCGTGGGTTCGATTCCCACAAGGGGCGATGGCTTTTCTTTGGGAAAAGAAAAGGCGTCAGCCCTGTCCTGGCTAAAAAATGGTAGAAACCCATAGATAACCCGTCCTAAAATTCTGAGTTAATTATAAATGGTCGTTAAAATTTAAATTTAAATTTGCCAGGTATATTCGGCGAATTGTGGTGGCGCGTCAGGTTTGAATGGCGTGATGGGCCTCAAAGGACAGCGTGGTCCTGATTGTTAAGGCCCTTCGCCATGGTTGCAAAACCCTTAAATAAAATAAAAAAGTCCTACGCAATTGTGCTGCTATAAAAAACTTCCCGTTCGCAGGGTACCTTCGGCGACCCGTACAGCTCCTGTAGCTACGAATGCGAAAGCCACTACGACTGCCCTGGATCTAGACCAGCCTGTTCTGCAGGGAAGTGCATCGACCCCTGCGCTACTGGGGTGTGTGGAGTGAACGCAGACTGCAGGGTGAAGGACAGGACTACGCCGGTATGCAGCTGTCCGAGGGACATGACTGGGGACCCCTTCGTATCTTGCAGGCCTTTCGACAAGAGTAAGTAACGTCATTAAATACTATGTTTCTTACAAGGTAAATTTGAAGACGAGGATCCTAGGCACCAATTATTTTGAAATTTTGCATTATATCGTATTTTGATGCGCTAAACACGAATCCGTTAAAAACAAAAACTCGCTCTCAACTAGGAAAGAAGTTATGAAGCACTTAAGTGCATTGTTATGTGGGTTATGAAAGGTAGGTAATGTAAACAACTATATTTGTCAACATTCGCATGCGCGGGTATGGATAAGATATCAAAACTCTAGTCAATCCAACTCGCTAAAATTAATAGAATTCTATTAATTTTAGAGAGTTAGATTGACTAGAGTTTCGATCTCTTCTTAAGCGAGCGTAGGGAGCGGAAACGCCTAGCACGTATGCCCATTAGCGACATGTTACGACAGGTGAGGACGCCCAAATTTACAATGATTTGTGAATAAATAGTTTATGAACATTTCCAAAAACAGTTCTTTGTTTACCAATCTTACATCCCCGCGCATGCGCTTGTTTACAAATACGTTGTTTACGTCAGCTTTCAGAACCCGCAAAACAGTGAACTTTAGTGCTTCATAACTTCTTTCCTAGTTGAAAGCGAGGGTAATAATGAGCGAGAGCTGCCCAGAGCCCGATCTTCATGAAACTTCGTATACTTATTCATTTTGACCTAATTAAGAAGAAAAAATTAAAAATCACTCGCGGTCAGGCCTAGAACAGTATTTATTAAGCACTAAAGTTGAGTGTTATACAGGTTAAAAGCTGGTGTAAACGAAGTATTTGTAAACACGCGCATGCGCGGTAATGTCAAATTGGGAGAGCCAGAATTGACCTAACTCCGATTTTCTTAAAACTTCGTATACTTATTCAATTCAACCCAATTATGAATAAAAACGTGACAAAAATATCACAAACGACTAATTGTTTTTCCCATTGTTATGATACAGCTCGTAATGTTATGATAAAACTCGTTTATAGCCTGTATATCAGTCAACTTTAGTGCTTAATAAATACTGTTCTAGGCCTGACCGCGAGTGATTTTTAATTTTTTCTTCTTAATTAGGTCAAAATGAATAAGTATACGAAGTTTCATGAAGATCGGACTCTGGGCAGCTCTCGCTCATTATTACCGAAAGCGAGTTTTTTTTTTTTTGTTTTTTTTTTGACGGATTCGTGTTTAGTGCATCAAAATACTTTACAGTACAACAAATAAAAATAATCGGTGCCTAGGATCCTCAACTTCACATTTACCCATTGAAATGCTTAAACAACAAAATTCAGCCACGGAAGAGCTGCATAACAAAGCGAATTCCTCAGTAAGGTCGCTACCAGTAATAAACTAACAAGTTTTTGCCACATTGCTCAAGAATTATCTTCTTTTAATAAGCCCTTGTAGGTCATAAAATTAATTCAAAATTTCTTTTAAACTTCCCCTTAATAACTCCATTTAATAAAATCGTCAAAAACAAACAAAAAATAAATTAAAAGGTTTTTTTTTTTTTTAAATCCAACATGAAAATCACCAGCCATGGCTGGTCTCGTACGTGAAAATAGTCGACATGAATAAAACGGTTTAAAAGAAGTTTTGAAGCAACTTTATAACCGATAAGGCCTTATTAAAATAAGAGGAAAAATACACGTGGAAGAGGTCAAGTTACTATATATATATATATTGTTGAGGCAACATACATTCATAGTTTAAGTTCAAATATTATTAGTTAGCCTCTGTATTTCATCTAAGTTCCGCTCGGCTTGGCTCGGCTACCCTCGGCCCCGTATCAGTAGTGAGTTTAACAGGACAATATGGCCAGGCCACATGTTTAAATTGCTCCTGCATTTATTAATCTTTTCGCCACATAAAAATTAAATTGGCGCATCTGAGAGCCTTCATAGTCATCACCATGTCATCGTAACCCCGACTACCAGTGATTCATCTGGGCTGAAGGTGATTTCTACACCAACTTTGAATGTAGTTCTCAGAGGACTTTCATAAATATTCAAGAGTGGTGAGTCTACATTCACAGCTGCAATAACATTATATATGTCTATTATGCTTCTTGGTTTTGAAAACATAACAATACCCCATTTGGGATAATTCCAATAAATCAAGGACGCCAAATATATGAGACTTGAACAACTGACTCCGTGGAGTAGTTGCTACGGTTACAACGCAGCATTCCATTAAAATGCCAGCGGATCGAATCCGGGCTAGGACAATTATTTTTTTTACTGTTTTTTTTTGTAAATAATTCTTATTATTATAAGTATATTATTCTCTTTTTTTATAATTAATTTAAAATTAATTTAATAATTAACAATTATTCCAGACCATAGTCTGCATCATTTCAATAATTAATAATTCTTTTAACTTAGAATTTCTTCTATATGTTCAAGTCCTTTTCTTTATATATGTTCAATTTAAATAAAAGATAAATTTCTTCTAGATGTTTAATTATTTTCTTTATATATATATTAAATTTAAATATAAGATGAATTTCTTTAAATGTTTAATTCCCTTTCTTTATATATATTAAATTTAACCATAAGATAAATTTATTTTCAATGTTTATTTTCCTTTTTTTTTAACGTTAAATTTAAGGAATATTTATTATTTATGTTTATTTAAATATTTTATAAAGGGTTCAATATTTCATTTAGTTTATGTTGCTCAATAAATCATATACAAGTCATTGCAACCGGTGTTTTGAATTTTCTTTTAACCCCTGTTCTCTCGAACCATTTAGGGGATGGTAGTAGGGATAGGAACGGCTCACTTTGAACCACTACCCGCTACAACATATATATATATATATATATATATATATATATATATATATATATATATATATATATATATATAAATCAGTCCCGTAACAGGCCACAAGGGCCCAGAGGGGCAGATACTGTAGAGGTATCTGATTCTTGACCATACGGCACACTAGGGAGATAGTGTGGTCAATACTATGCTCCGGCCGCCTGATTTTCCCCTTGGCTGCTTCGACTGCTAGAGTCATTAGCACCCAAGGTACCCATTATTAATTAAATTAATTAAAGGCTGGGTAAGCCTAGGGACGATCTGGGACCCCAAATCCAACCCTCGAACGGCAGCACTAGAAGGAAAAATCTTTAGTGCGCGCTCGGGTTTTGAACCTGGTCCTCCAGTTCATTAGTCGAGTGCTCTACCACTGAGCTAACCTCGCCCCCATTTATATATATATATATATATATATATATATATATATATATATATATATATATATATATATATATAATTCCTACTCGGAACATAATAAACTGAGCCAAAGAGTTTATTATGTTCCGAGTAGGAATTCTCCCTATAAAAGTGAACAATAATTACTTTTTTGCTGTATACAATATGCCATTAAAACAATACGATCTTTTGCTTTAATGCGTATCCACAAAAAAACACATTAATAAATCTTCTTTGTTTTTTTCCTGTTACTTTTCCTTCTTGCGGAATTCCTACTGTTGATTGATAGATTTGTGTTGCAACCAGATAGTGCTGTGAGAAAGGGTACTCCCAGCACTGTGTTGGTTCATAGCGTTCACCAATCTTTGGGCGCAATACTGAAATTTTATGGCATTTATTACTTTTTCAGATTGCGACAATGAAAGGATTTCGATAAAATTCTTAAAGTGTTCTTCGATCGAACCTAGTAGGCATGGGCGTATATAGGAAATAATTTCGGGAGGGGCTGGGAAAATTTCGGGGGGGGGGCTGAGACCATTTCCGGGGTATGAAATATGAAAAAATTAGAACTTGGAATAGTTTTGGGCATCTAAAACGCTATTACGCCTAAAAGAAACTATTTTTTATTAGCTAAGTCATCTTATTTAATTTATTTTTAAAGTTTTTATGACACATTTTTACCATCAAATGAAAATTTCGGGGGGGGGATGCAGCCCTCTCAGCCCCCCCTTATATGCGCCCATGCTAGTTGGTGACAGAGTTGATTATTATTCAATTCATTTTTCACTCAATAATCATTCAAATAAATTTTTATTGATTAAGTTATTCATCCCCTGATTTTTTTTTCTATGAATAACCGGGTTGGCCCGTTAATCAATAAATTTTGATTGGATAAGAATTTATTCAGTTATTCATTCATCACGAATAATACATTATTTTTCATTCATTATGAAATGTAACGAGCATGCCACCTCAAAGTTCACAGCCGGTCCACTTTCGGCTTGCTTCCGGTCACCATAATTACTTTCGACTCAGTATATTCATCCCGGGGTCACTTCCGGGTGGATCTGTGATGTTTCCGGGTACTCTCGATCACTTCCGGCTTACGTCTAATAATTACGTTAGGGGGTGCCTACACTGGACCCGTTCCGATCCGATCCAATAGCCACCGACTGTCGGAAGAAAAACAAACACATGCCTCTCAATGGAGGTGCCTACATTGGTCCAGACTCGACCCACCAGTACTTAATAGCAAGACAAGAGAAACCACTTTGTGAAATATAAAATACTGGAATTGATAATAAAACATACACTTACAGACTGCATAAGACGGAAAGCCTTGAACATCCCTTACAACACGTGTGAACTTCTCGCTGAAGGTAGCCAGTACATAGACAGTATCATAACATATCTAACAAATACAGTATTACACCATTTCATATGGTAGACATAAAAGAAACGTTATTGGGTTTACATACCCACCCATTCAGGGTGTCACCTGAATGGGTGACCGACCACGTGCTGTTGGTATTAAAAAAGTCCGTCACGCAGGAGCTGCATAACTAAGCACTTTCCTCAGAATTTGGGTAGTGTAGACTGCTTTCCAGAACAATTTGCTTAAAATATCCTACATAAATAAAATAAAAACGTGAATAGTTCTCATTTTGTAATGAGTAACTGATCAATTATTAATTTGCATCCAGAGTTATGTTTACACATGGTACCTACTACACTACGTAATAAATACAAAAATCCTCATATTTTCGTATTTTGATCTAACGCAGGAACAGGATACAGTCACTCTAGTGGTAGAAAGCGCTCCTTGCGGCGGCTTTGTGAACCTACATCTGCCGGCTTTTCTATTCAAATATATTACAAATTAAACCCCCGCTTTCCGATTGACCGATTCAGCTCATTTTTACAACACTTCTTTCTCATGAGTTACCCACGACGTATACAGCGTTTCGTTACAATACAGCAGAAATTACGACCGGTATGAGTATATTAGGAATTTGGGTCCGGAGTAAACCCCCCCTCCTAATGAACCGATTTCGTTTATTTTTACAACACATATTTACCTGTGGATTAGCACTACGAATACCGAGTTTCGTCGAAATATACCAAAAATCACGGCTGGTAGTGGCGAATTGGTATTGTGGGTCCGGAGTAAACCCCCCTTCTAATGAACCGATTTAGTTCATTTTTATATCTCACTTTTCTCTCTATATTAACACTACGAATACCAAGTTTCGTTGAAATATAACAAATATTACGGCTGACATAGTCAAATAATTGTTTTGGGTTCGGGGTAAACCCCCCCTTCCGGTGGACCGTCTTTGGTGGTTAACGAACTCGTTCAATCGTTTGCTAATTGAATGCTATATACCAAGTTTCGTGACGAAAAAACAAAAACTCTGGCCGCTATCGTGT
>OX328130.1:15324750-15387042 GCA_946811695.1 Gonocerus acuteangulatus
ATTATCTGATCGATATTAAAGTCTGAAGAGCTGTCCGTTACACAATTCGACCTTGTCAAATCTTCAAGAGATCCTTCGGCGAACAGAGTCCTCTTTGGAATTACACTGAGAGGTCAAGTAGGTTCCATTTTTGTTTTCATCAGATCGACAACACTGGGCCAAGGAGGTTAGAGAAAACTCCTGCCTCTTAGAATCGATTGTGTTCGATATGAATATTACAGGGAGTTCTGGTGATTCAGGGCTCTCAGGTCAAGGGACTGTTTTATTATTGATTTTTATTTTTTAGGAAGGGTGTTGCTATGTGATAAAGTAATGCCAATACATATTATCAATTTACAGTTACTTATTCCAGTGTAATGCCTCCCTCTGTAGGAAGGAAACCCGCTTATGACGTTGACGCAATTCGGAAATGCCGACTAGAAAATGTCATGTTTCAGAACCCATAGATCACGAATTTAACAGTTGTTCAATTTTGTTGGTATATATATATATATATATATATATATATATATATATATATATATATATATATATATAGCTGAAGGGGCTGCAGCCCCCCCCCGAAATTTTGATCTGATCGGTAAACATTTTATAAAACCCTTAAAAATAAATTAAATAAGATCATTTAGTTCATAAAAAATATTCTATTTCGGATGTAATAGCGTTTTAGTTGGCTAAAACTCTTCCAAGATCTAAATAGTTAGTATTCCATACACCGGAAATGGTATCAGTCCCCCCCCCCGAAATTTTCCCAGCCCGCTCCGAAATTATTTCCTATATATGCCCATGATTAATTTACATGGAAATATTTTAATAAAAGGTGTTTCTCATTGGAAATTTAATTTAGATTCTAAAAATGTGATTTTTATTTACGACATATTAACCAGAAATCCGTAAAACACAGTTATTCATCAAAGAAAGCCCATTTTTTTGAAAATAATCAAACTTTTGGAGTAGCTCTGCTACGTGTTCGGATGGAACGTTCATTTCTGCGCCCCTGAAGTACAAATGAAGTGCAGAATAAACCCCTAAAGTTAAGACACTTCAATGCGGGACACCCTGTTTGTGTGTGTGTATATATACATCCACACGTTATTTTCGTGATCCATGAGACATTTTCTAGTCGGCACTTCTGGATTGCATCATCAGATCTACCCTTTATTGCTTTATTTAAAAGATTCGGCCTATAAAATTAATTTATTTATTTTTACGCCACACCGACTTCTTGGTCATTAGCGCCAACATCCATGATGCAGCTGGGAATTTAAAATATTATTATGTACATCAGATTAAATAGTACAACGTTTGTTTAAATCTGCAAAATTGTGTTTTCATGATTAAATATAAAAACTAACACAGTAATATATGTTCTTTACAATTCTTCCCTGCAGTGCTTTCAGCTTAAGCTTTAGAGTACAATGTACACCTATGTTTTTTTTTATTTAGATTTTGGATCTAATTATAAATTAAACTTTTTCAGCCGACTTGTGTGTACCCAACCCCTGCGGAACGAATGCCGAGTGCACCCCCGGCCATGACAGAACTGGTAAGGAAAGGCCAGTATGCACCTGTCCTCCCGGCTACTTGGGAAATGCACTAGTCCACTGTCACCGCGGAGAATGCACGTCGGACGCAGAATGCAGATACGACCAAACCTGCAGTGGATACACCTGTCAGACAGTGTGTCAGGACCAGTGCGGCGTTGGAGCTAGCTGTCAGGCGAGGAACCACGCTGCTGTCTGTACATGTCCACCTGGGACTACAGGACAACCTCTGGCTAGGTGCAACCCTATACCTGCACCTGTAGCAGCAGTCAGGAGGGGAGGAAGGCTTTATTATACAAATAAATAAATTTTATAGATAATGATAACTAAGCAGGAAGTAATTTCACCAACAAAAAAATATTAAAACATTGTATTTAAAAAAAGTAATGTTGCAAATTTGGATTTTTGTAAACTATTAACAGAATGAAAACATCAAACAATCCTTATAAACACAATGATTCTTCTTGAAAAAGTACTATTAATTCAAAGTATTCTGATATTATATGTTGTACAGTAAACTTCCTCTAATCCGGCATCCTAAGGTCCGACAAGACAGGGGTGTCAAGGCCAAACATGAAAAATGCGCCTCTTCAGTTCTTATGCGTCTATTCCGCGAAATCCCCACCCCCAACAACCCCGTAGTGCCCGAAGGGTCGTAGAAAAATTCCTGGAAACCTTCTCTGTCAAATCCGTACTTGTTTCCAGCATTCGACTGAGGCAGTATAATTTTATTTTAGTCATTTTACATTAAATATGAACTAGTCTTATAGTCTAAATTTCCTTTAATTGTCACCTCTATCCAGTTTTTTGGCATGCATCCGATAATCCGGAATATTTGATTATCCGGTAAGCTTGAAGTCCCGAACGTGCTGGATTAAAGGAAGTTTAATGTATTTAATTCACCAAAAGCTAACCATGTATTACTTGAAAATAAATTCATCAGCGCAGTTTAGAATGGAATTAATTTGTTTTGTTATAGACCGGAAGAAGATCATTAATTAAAACGTTTGAACTATAGTGGGCGAGATATAACTTGTTACTCGGGGAAAGCGTAGAAGGGGCTCGACGTTGCCAGTTCTACAACCCTCCCAGCTCCCGCTCTGCCTAGGCATGGGACAAAGAGACAGAGGAGTGACAACCCAGCAAGTCCGTCATTGGCTAGAGGCGCCTCCACCTTCCCCTACCCATCCACAGCCGAATGACAAGATATATATCTCACCCTATAGTTACAAACTTGGAACTATATCAGTTTTAAATGAATCAATATCAAAGAGCACTAAAACAAAATATATTAAGAAAGTAAACAACCTTACAACAGGAAAGCGAACCTTCTGCTAGAACGAAACTGGTTTGTATTCTTAAATAGTTTTGAGCTCTAGAAGAGGCATCAATTGTCGTGAAACCAGAACACCAGTTTTGTTGTAACAAGTTTAAATGATATAAATTCTTCCTTATATTACTAAAACTAGTTGATATGAGTAAATTTTATTGTGGATACAAAACATAAGGTTAAATGTCTTTCAGTAAAAAATAAGTCTTTGTCAACTGCCAGAATGTGCAATGTTGCCAGGATAACCTTGTGTTCATATTTTATGATTGTGTATAGTAAAATTTTAGGTAATGTAATTATTTATTACATTTGTTAGTTTTATAATTCAGTATTAGTTGTAATTTAAAAATCAACAAGTTTACTTACAATTTACTTTATTTATATATTAGGGTTTATTGTGAAATAAATTTCTTACTTTTTCTTAAGTAAAGTTGTGACTTTTTATACAATTTTTCATACCTCCTATTATTTTTCATTTTTTTACTGCCTGATTCCATTGAGAGTTGGTGTTGACACTTCCTGTATAGGGTTACGGGGTCAATTACCATTGGGGGAAATGGCGTTTCTTTAGAAAAAAGGAATACCATTTCCTGAGCAAAATAATAATATTATCTGAAAGCAGCCGATACCTAAGTTCTTCATTCTCAACATGGTTAAGCTGTAATGACTTTTTATATTCACTTCATGACTTATCTTTAAGATAAAAAACATGCAGAGCAATAAAGAAGAGTATTGTGAATTCAGAAGTTATATTGGACCTTCAGTCTCTTGCCTGTTAATGTTATCAATCGTGATTGTGTGCGTATATATAGTGTATGAACACACATCCCTAAAGAATTTACCAACTTTTATACAATAGTTAAATTATATTTAATTGAAGATCTTTCTTAATGCAAATCTAAGAGGAATTAAACAAACTGTGAATGCACGTTGAGCCTAAGACAGAATAGAAGAGAAGAAGCAGTCTTATGCCGGTTGAGAAAAGGCCATTTTTGGCCTTATAACACTCCATTGACAATAAAACACATATTGACTGAATGACTGATTAACAGAAAACTATAAATTATCGGACAACATAACTCAAGTATTCTTAGATGGGACTCAATATATAATTAAAATATATACATACTTAAAAATAAAAACATATTTCACAGACTATGTCAATGCAGATGACTCCGGAATTTATTTAACAACACAATACTATTGATTTTAATAAAGTTTTACTTTTTTATAAATCAGGAAAGTAGATATATCTATCATTGAGGTTTATTCATCCATATTCTATTGAAACGTACAGTCAACATAACACTTCACTATAGTAGGAAAGATATAACTTGTCTCTCGGCTTTGGACGAGTAGGGTAAGGAGGAGGCGCCTTTAGCCAATGACGGTCTTGCTGGGTTGTCACTCCTGAGCGAGGCTGGGAAATAGTAGAACTGGCAACGTTGAGCCCCCTCTATGCTTTACCCGAGTGACAAGTTATATCTCCTCTACTATACATACATTTACTAAAGCTAAAATAAACAGTACAAGTGCACTAGAACATTTCTTATTAACATACTTATTTATTTTTAAAACCCTAATTATAAATGAAGCATAAATAAAAATAATAAAAATCTAGGATTGAGGTTAAATAATTCTGAAAGCAGAGTGATTGAACATGCAGAAGGGTGAGAGAGGTGTATATATATATATATATATATATATATATATATATATATATATATATATATATAAAGCATTGGGTTTTCATCCCTGTTTCAGGAGAGCTCCTCTCTAAGGGCATGACTACGGAGCAGAGAAATGCCACAAGCATGTACAGAGATTCACAGGGGAAAAGGAATTTCTGCTATTATATTGTCATTGGATGTATTGAAAATAGTAGATAAAAGGAGTAAAATAATAAGATAAAACAGGGATATTTTATTACAATGTTAAAAAACAAACATATTGGACACATTGGAAATTACGATAATGTTCAAAATGCTGTGAAAAAATATGGAAATTTTTAAAACAAGGTGAAATAAATTGCTTGACAAAAATAATTATAAACTACTTATAATAATGACTAAGCTTCAAAAAATAATTTACAATAAAATCTTCAAGTAAGATCATAATTTGTTCATTCACTGGTAACTTGACATTTGGACAAAAATATTTTCTAAATGTTCATATATACCATAAGATAGAATCCATGCCAACACAATGATATAGTTTAATAACCTAGTTAACTTTTTGCTTAACTCCATAATTTCTAATGCAAGTACTAAGGACTACAATATTGGCCCAGAAAAACACAAGACCCTGAAGCCAGATATAGAAAAATGTATCTTGCGATTTGAATTCGAGCAAGTAGGCTGGGAGCAGCCAAGCGACCTGCGACACGATCCAAAAGTTGCCGACTAAAACAAGCTCCATTCTTCTACAATTCATGTAAGGAAGGCACAGAGGCAGAAGGCACAAGTACCAAATGAAGTACTGGCAAGTCAGGACAGAGTTGAAAGCGACAATAACAAAAGACAACGTCATTTCGCAGAAGGCGATATCCCTTTTATTACCGTAAACAAAAGACAGAATTATCAATAGCATGAGTTGGGGTAAAAGCATTGCGCATTTTGATAATAAGTTGATTCCGGAAACTGAACTTAAATACTGAAGATAGAAAAATACTGAGTAATTATGCCTTATATCGACTCGCCTGACGTGATACAACAAACTTTCTTCGATAAATTTGAAACCATAAAGGTAGTAGAAGAAGTATGTTAATAATCCAAGAGTAAAAAGAGTTGTCACGGCCAGTAACAAACGCTTCTTATTAGGAAAGAAATATTTCAGAAATTTGTTACTATGAGTGCCTTCAATTGCTATGTACAAAGGCAAACTAAAAACTATGGGGTACAATCTTAAATGGATGGCTACAGCATGGAATATTCCGGCAAGAAATATCTTTTGCTCTTTGAACTTCAAAATTGTCAGCAAGACAAAAAGGGCCGAAAAAGAATCGGAATTTCCTCGGGTCGAAATGACAATAGAAAGAGGATTGTATAACCAGAAAAAAGAATAAAACTTACACTTGGATGCGCTGATGCCTTCGAGCTTAAGGATGCTACAAATTATATCGATCATAACGATGTCACAAAAGGAGAAAAATATCTTACCAAATAAATCATAGGTATAGATATTGGGAAGAAGAAGATATGAAATCATGGGGGAGTACCTGTAAGTACGGCGATTGTATGGGGATTTGCCATCCAATACATATCTCGCAGCATCGGTAAAAACTTTGTAATCAACATCAGTAAAGTTAATTTCAGAAATAGAATCTTGTATTAGGCCAATAACAATGAATGCTACTCTAACAAAAAAACCTACAAAACAATGCGTTCGCAAATTCATTTTTATAAGAATATAAAGTTAACGACACAAATCAATATTGAATCGCTTTAAATTATTCTCGTTTTTCTTTTGGCAGCGTTTTTTCTAATACATTCTAAGAAATCATTGAATTCACTCTGGCAGTCATTTTTCCTTACGTCTTCACTTCGCACTACACACTTTGCATAAACAGACGCTTCGGCTTTACAGTCCATTACCAGTCCCGGAAGCTGTTTCATTCGATTCTTAGCTTTTTTAACAGCTTCCATTATCATTGATTTAAGTAATAATCCCGATTTAAATAGACAAAAATTCAGTCATTAAATACAAGTAGAACAATTTTTCACTTTCCACTGATAATTTTTCTTACAAAATTTCCTTCGTGTTGTTGTTCTGCCTTTATCTTTTCAGTAAAGGATGGCAAAGGATCGTAGAAAAAGATATCGTACAGCGGACGGCTGAAAAGTATAAGTAGGGAAAATCCTGTCGTGATACCAAAGAATGCCCTCGGATAGCGCTGGACAAAATTAAGTTCTTTATACGTCTTCCTTTGAGGTTCAATAGGTCTTGGTTTCCACGCCATCTTGGGATTTCTGTGAAATAATAATAAGATTATAATATAAGAAATCATGCACAAAGATTATAATATAAGAAATAATGCACAATCATACAGATTGACAGATTGAAAATGGCTTATAGCCGAAATGTTTCTGTAACAAAATTCAAATAACCTAGTGTGTGACATGCCGCACCCTATGTAATTTGAAAATAAAATATAAGAGGACTGAATAAAGCTGTTACCAACTACCTACAACATCTTAGTCTTCAACTTAGGATCTACACAATAATAAATAAATATGTATGAGAAAACACAAAACTAAATTCATCAAAATTTCATCATTTCAGAGATCATTAGGCTGTTTTCTGTTCCCATCCTAACCACAGAATCTACAACTCCTCCCTCGCAACTCCTATGGCAAGTTTGTCACTTCAAATTACTCTTGCTTTCATACTTTGGTTCTACTCAATATACATCATGATGAACTAGTTGACTCCTACATAAAACAAACATCCGTCATGCAAGAACTGCATAACCAAGCACATTCCTCAGAAGATGGGTAGTGAACAATGTATTTCTGAATAATTTGTTTAAAATAACCTATATATATATATATATATATATATATATATATATATATATATATATATATATATATATATAGGTTGTCCACCAGCTTGTCTTAATGCTATCCCCCCCCCCCCTAAATAGGTAGGAGTGACACATTTTTAGTTGTTTTTTTTTTTTTTTATTTGTATCACTTTAGATATAATAGTGTAATATATATATATATATATATATATATATATATATATATATATATATAAAAAATTAAAAAATATATACATACTCAAATTAAAGAAAAATGGTTGACTATCTTCATCTCGATTATTAAGGATAACAGACTAAAAAATTTGAAATTCAATTCCTGTCTGAAGAAGAAATACTAAATGTTCCTTAAATAAGCATTTCAAGACAATGGGATAGCTTTTATTATTGTTTATCGCTTAATAATTAGCTATAAAAAAGGTCTTAAAAAATTTAACCTGCCATTAAAATATTACAATTGACATTAATACTTGCTTAGCTATTTGAAGTTGCGACGCAAATAATTTGAAAAGTCAACCTTGGAATTATTTAATAGGAGTATTCGTTCAAATTAATAGACGTAAATAATCCAGGTTCTTTCGGAGGGATGAATGAATCTTAAATTTTATTGTTTTGCACACAATTTTTTTACGCAATCAATATTCTAAACTAATAATTAAAAAAAATTTTGTAAAATTGGCATGACACCACTAATAAAATAAATTAAAAAATAATAATAAATTAAATCAATATCATAAAATGAAGTCCGATTCGCAGGAACTTGTATGTTGTAGCCTTCTGCATAATTATTGTTGTTGTATAATGTTCATATACGGTGAGATTTTGAAAGCTTAGGATGAAACAAAACCACGTTGTTTTTTTTTTGTTTGTTTTTTTACAGCGCACTGACGCACAGTGGGGCAAAATTCCAATCACTCATGGTAACTTTTGTAATCGAATGAAACACTAACAAGAGATAACATTCGGAACTAACATAGTGAACATTTGGAGCTATTAAAGATTGAACTTGTACGAGCAAAGGTTTAACTTTAACTTTAATTTTTGCAATTTGATCAAAACCACCTCCCTCTTCACCATCCACAGTCAATTTGTTACATACTGCAAAACGCCCGCATATTTGTCTGACAAATTAAGTTTTGTCCGCCAAACGTCAAACAGCTCTTTTTGTGGAATCAAGCATGTACCTAAAAATTGATGTTTTTTAAAAATTTGGGTAAGGTTGGTTACAAAATAATTATGCATCAACTCCCATTAATCCAGAGAACATGTTCTGTTTGAATTCGTACTTAATCTAGCCTAATCTTGCAAATTATGTAGACTTCTATACTTTTAAATTTGACGGGTGCAAAGCTTGTACTATTTTCTTATCTTTAAATTCTTAATTATTATTTAAATAGTAAAAATAATATTAACACTTACTATTTAAATCTATGCTCTTGCTTGGAGATTACCTTGTAGCCCTTCACTATCGCACAAACAACTGTTTAGAAGCTTATTAATAAACTAGACTTACTTGTTGCAACAAATCGGGACTCTGACCTCTTTGCTTGTCAACAGTGAGCGTACAGTTTTTGAACCCCAAGACACTTGTGTTTACATTGCTAATGGTATTCATCTCTAAATGTGACATTTATTTTTTTACTTTTGCTCTCCTAAATCGGTCATTTGCCCAACTGTATGACGTCTAGTGCAGTGGGGATAAGAAAATTCCTGCTGCAGAAGAGGATAAATAAATCCCCATCTCCCGCACAAGAATTCAAGTCGTTAGCCGCTAAACCACGGGGATACCCAACAAAACCAATTCATTCACAATTTCTAGCGCAGTTCTCTACGACAGTATAATAGTCCTGGGAAAAAAAACTATATTTTAATTATGGTATCTTTAAAATGGCAGGTCGAGTTGAATCATTTTTGAGAAGTTTGATATTCATCTAAAAACTATGACATATACAATTTGGTTACGTTTGGTAATAGGGGAGAACGACAACAACAACAAAAATTAACAGCATGAGCTGTCTTGAGATTTTCATATATTTTCTTGGAGATGTCGAAAACTGTTGAGAAATTTCAGCAAGAGATAGGCCAAACTTTTAAATTTTCTTACAAAAACAGTTCTTTGATAGAGCAATTTTTGATCGAGCAATCTCTGTGGCATAAATCAGAGCTTAGAAGTCAAAAGTGTTGGTTTCAATCCTATGAATGGTCAACTGGAACAACATTGGATGTGATTTGATTTCAAAATTGGTTTCCCGGTGGGAAAAAGTTGATTTTGTTTTGCGTAATGAGAATTTGTAGTGCTCAAAGAATTCGCCAGATAGTGTTTTGTACAGTTGAAGTTTGCATGTCGCGTGTTCAGATTACAGACAGGCATGCCCCGTGGCCTGATACCCCATATATAATATATATATATATATATATATATATATATATATATATATCATAAATATATTTATTTAAAAAAACTTAAATTTCTTCTTTTTCTTTGGAATCTCGGTGGCCGTGAGTGTTAAGGAGTGAGCACCTAACACTCCATGCCAAGGGTCGTGGATTTGATTCCTACTAGGGGTGTTGGCTTTTCATTGGAAAAATGAAAAGGCATCAGCCCTATTCTGGCTAGAAAGGGGTGGTGACCTGTAGATAACCCATCCTAGAATTCCGAGTTAATTATTATGGACGTTAAAATTTAAATAAATAAATTTATTTTTGCTATTTTTAATTTCTGTTATTTCATTTCATTTTTGTGAAGTTTGTTTTTGTTTGTTACTTGCAGTTCTTGCTCATTATTATTCATTTTTTGATGATTTCACTGCTAATGGACAGACAAAATTTGTACTCTTATTAACATGAGCTCATGATGGCATGAGATGCGAATTTCAAAAACAAACAAAAAAATAATATGTATTTCTACTGGCATATTGAGTAGATCATTAATAATAATAAAAAAAAAAAAAAAAACTGTATGGTACCTAATGTAGAACCAGTCCCGTAACAGGTCACTAAGGGCTAAGAGGCGCAGATACTGTAGAGGTATCTGATTCTCGACCATACGGCACACTAAGGAGATAGTGTGTTCAATACTATGCTCCGGCAGCCTGATTTTTCCCTTTGCAGGTACACATTAATTAATTATTTAAAGGCTGTGCACCTAGGGAAGATCTGGGACCCCAAATCCAACCCTCGAACGATGACACTAGAAGACAAAATATTTAGGGCACATTCGGGTTTTGAACCTGGGTCCTCCAGTTCATTAGTAGAGTGTTCTACTACTAAGCTAACCTCGCCCCCTGGTACCTAATGTAGCAATAATAATATTTAATGAAGTTAAAAGTAAAATATAGCAAAGGATGAGAGATGATTAAAATTTACCTATTCAGCTAAAAAAGGTAAGCTTCAGATAATCTAACCAAAAATATCAATAAGTTAAACCTAAGTGCTGTTTTCCTAAAATAGAATATCATCAGGGTATAATATGCTATTGGTAAAATTAGTTTTTAATCATAATTTTTCTTCAAGTTAATTAAAACAACATATAATTTATAACCAATATTACTATGTTATTAATTTAATTCTCTTAGCAAAGCTACCTTCACATCAGTTTTAATTCCAGAACAGGAAATAGATGCTGAACCCCAAATAACACAGCATTCCTTCAAATATTCAATCCAGTCTTGGCACTTGTCCTCTTGAAAATTGTTTTCTATAAAGAGAATATGTCCTTCCTTAATATTGAAAATATTTAAGCAAGGCTGAATGAAGGGATTATCAATAATACTTACGTTTTAAACACTTCTGTATATTGCAAGCATGAATTTTACATGGGTCTTTTGGTTTCATACCCCAATTTCCTTATAAATTAGTTGGTATCAATTACAATTAAAATTTCAATCCATTTTTACTCACAAATATGTAAGAGGTTTCAGGAGGCTAACCAGAAGAGAAGGTTACGATAGTGTTTCATCAGGTTATAAACTCTTCAGCAGGTTACTTTGCTAGTAAAAAATAACTGATTTTCAAAATTTGATAAAATGTACTTCTCTGATTTGAGTAAGGACTCACAGGGAAGAGATTTATTGAGAAGGACTAATTGTATTTCCATCATTAATTTAGTGGGGACAATTTTAAATCAAACTAATAAACAGAAATTTGAAAAAGTGTTTTCCTGGCTAATTCTTGTGAAGGAGACTTTTGAAAAAATAAGATACAAAATTCTTCATGTTGATGAACCAATTTTTCTTCACTTGTTTGAAGAAACTGGACTTATTGCCAATAGAAATTGTGTGGTGTTAGTTAATTCAAATGACTTCAAATCTTTCCATTTCAAGTGGGTGAGTGTAAATTTCTATTCACAATCCTCTCATAGTGAGAGAATCTGCTTGTTCTTGCCTACAGCAAAAATTTCTAATAATGTACTTGTTTTATCTAATTGTTTGTTGTGCAATATTAAGTCTTCGTTAAATATGTCAATTATAAATTTATTTAAAGGAGTAAGAATGAAATTAAAAGAGATTCCAGTAAATTTCCAGCCTCCTGAGGCCACTAAAGTTGTTGTTAGCTTCTTTAATAACAATGTCCAATTACCTGTAGGTGCGTTGACTAAGATATTTTCCAACTTTCTCAAGACACCGAGATTTCTGTGTTCTGGTGATATTTACTCCATTAATTTATCCCAATATTTTGATGAGGATCAGGAAGGTTGTTTATTTTTTAAAGTTGTGTCGATCGAGGGTTGTGAATCCTCTACTGCTTTCAATACTTACGTTGTTACTGAAGCATCTTCTATTTTCGACCAACAAACAAATAGGTATTTCATCCCTCCAAAAGAATGGGAGCTCTGCAATCCAAAAGACATTGCCAGCATTTCTCCTTTGTTGCCGCTAGGCCTCGAAAAGTATTATTGTCAAATTTTAAAGTGGTTTTCGCCATTTATTCTTCACAGTATGTCTGGTAATATTCTCTTATGTATATCGTAATTTAAAACTTTTTTTCTGATTTGTTAATTTTTTGCTTTTACTAACATTTCACAGGATTGCTTCCAGTATTTATACTTAGTGGGCCAAGCGGAGTTGGGAAAAGTGTAACATTAAATGCTGCCAGCAATAGACTTGGCATTTCTTACATGAAATCTGACTGTTGTAACATTGTGTCAAATACGACAACACAAGTCAAGCAGAACTTGAAGAACCTTTTTAAAGCAGCCAAAGACCAATCTCCTGTGATCTTACATCTCTCTCATGCTCAAGTTAGTACCTAGGATTATTACTGTTTATTTTATAATATTAATTTATTTTTTTGTACCCACATTTCTTAAAAAATGTTCTTAAAACTCCTTCAGACCTGGTCAAAAATAATTGCAATTTTAACTTCAAAATATAATATTTGAAATGCCGTTGAGACCCAGCTTATAGTAATTCAGTATAATCTTAATAATATAATTAAATGCTCTTTTGGTTCTTCGAGATTAGAAATATAAAAAGATACAATTATTATGAGACCATTATATATAAAACAGAAATTATTTTCCTGCAGAACATTAAAATAAAAGGTAAAAATGCAGTTTCCAGCCCTCAAAACCGATTTCTTTCAAACTTTGCACAATAACGTATTTTGATGCACTAAACACGAATACGATAAAAAAAAACGTCGGATTTAACTAGGAAAGAAGTTATTAAGCACTTAAGTTCACTGTTGTGCAGGTTATGAGAGCTAATGTAAACAACTAAATTTGTGATGACTTTAAGGCATAAATTACGACTTTAAGGCATACGTGCTGTGCGTTTCCGCTCGCTCCGCTCGCTCAAAAAGATAACAAAACCCCAGTCAATCCAACTCGCTAAAATTAATAGACTATAATATTAAGCACTAAAGTTAGGAAGGTTATAAAACTAGGCATCAGCGTATTTGTAAACACGCGCATGCGCAGATATGTAACATTGGGAAACAGAGAACTCTCATTTGAAATGTTCAGAAACTATTTATTCAAAGATATTGTTAATTTTAAGGGCATCCTCACCCGTCGTCGCCTGTCGCTTAAGGGCATACGTGCTATGCGTTTCCGCTCGCTCAAGAAAATAACAAAACCCCAGTCAATCCAACTCGCTAAAATTAATAGAATTCTATTAATTTTAGCGAGTTGGATTGACTGGGGTTTTGTTATTTTCTTGAGCGAGCGGAGCGTAGCGGAGCGAGCGGAAACGCATAGCACGTATGCCCTTAAAGTCTTCCTAGACATTCCTCTAATCCTCCAAGACATCTCTTTTAGCTTTTTTCTTCTTCTTCTTCTTCTTCTTCTTGAGACTGGATGTTCGGTGGATACAAATCCCCAATCGCACTGAAAAATGCCTTTAAACGCTCTTCATATTTATGAGCGCGTTTGAAGAGAAATTCGGCTAAATATCCATCTAAATGTTCTTCTGTTTAGCATCAAAATATTTGTTTGACAATTGACTTGTTGACAATTGAAGTTCGATAGGCGCGAATTAGAACGATAATTATAAAGGCATTAGCAAATTTTTAAGGGATTTCTGATATATAATACTTTTCATGAACGAAACAAGAAATGTGAGGAGTGTTTAATTATTTAAAAAAATGATTGTAAATAAATAACTGCTGATGAATTTCGATAATTTATGGTAAATTTCAATTAAACTTCCTTATTACGAACTTTTCCATACCCGCGCATGCGTATGTTGACAAATTTAGTTGTTTACATTAGCTCTCATAACCTGCACAACAGTGAACTTAAGTGCTTAATAACTTCTTTCCTAGTTAAATCCGACGTTTTTTTTTATCGTATTCGTGTTTAGTGCATCAAAATACGTTATTGTGCAAAGTTTGAAAGAAATCGGTTTTGAGGGCTGGAAACTGCATTTTTACCAAATAAAAATACAAAATGTATTTATTTCAAGCCCTATTTCAAAAACAAAAACATTTCTGTGATCTGTTGCCTGTGTTTGGTCTCAACACCTGTTATATTTATTGGTGTTCTATATTAAAGTTAATAAAAATTGAAAATGCAAAATTAAAGGATTTGAAGAATCATGAATATGTTTCTTTTTGCTTCATAACAAAGTATGAACCAATTCATTTGCCAAAATGTTTTGAGTTTATTTATTTTTTTCCTCGATGGACCAATAAATAATAATTTTCTTGTGCAAGTCGTAAGGTGTTACCAATGCGATGAATGCCAGGCTTTTCATGGAGTATTTAGGATCTTATTGAGTTTTTTTGTTATTTACAATTGTATATTGTTGATTCAGATTTTTATCTTGCATCGTTAATCTTAATTATAGCCTGCTCAGTTAGATGGAATAGTTCAAATCCCGCAAGCGCGAAATTCTGCGGGAAATATTCTTGACGGGTCCGCCATTTGCATTAATATTTCAATGAACAATGCGCTTCTTTGAACTCAATAAAAACTGATTATATCTCGTTTAGGACTAGAGAAGGCTTTGAGACTTCAGTCAAGGGAGATAGTTTTTAATGTTTATCAATACTTAGCCAAGGATGAAAACAATTTAGACTATAACGTTGCCTGTTCAAATAGATGGTAAATGGAGGGAAAAGGGCGTGGCCTACATTCCGGGTAGAAAATTCTCACACTCATAATCTTAGCACGATGAAATTTAAAACTTTTTCAGCCTTAGCTTTGGCTAAGTATTGATAAATATTAAACACTCAAGCTTCCCCTCACCCTTATCTAACCTCTCATAGTGTTCCCTAGACTTAAAACAAGACATAATCAGTTTTTATAGTGATTGTGTTTGATCATTAAAACTTTTTGCAAATGGTGGAGCAGAAGGGAGAGTGCAGATGAAATTCCGTGTCCAGACTTTCGTGCATGCAAAATTGAGCTCCTTTTCTGAGTTTATTTGAACAGGCTATAGCGTGTTTCTATCTCCCTGTGGTTAGGATCTAGTAATTTAAAAACTGCTTTTGCACAGTCAACTTACGACCATCTAATGACATGGCACAAAACAAGTACAAATTCAATAGCTGACAGTATGGAACAACAATGGCGACAATAAACTGCGAAAAGGTCAACAAACATTAATAGAATGACCATCCAGCATAGGAATAAGAGGTGACCAGAGAGAAGATGTGGTTTCGACTCCACATAGGCCATTCTCTGCGTAGCACCGGACACCTAATGACTAAACAACATGTACCAAACTGATGACAGTTTAGCAAACTGCTAACTATGAACATATATTAACAGACTGCTGAGGGCGGGAACAATTACTCATACCTAATCATCTTTTAGTACTATCTACTGATTTTGACTTCACATAGGCCATTCTCTGCGTAGCACTGGACACCTAATGACTAAACAACATGTACCAAAATGATGACAGTTTAGCAAACTGCTAACTATGAACATATATTAACAGACTGCTGAGGGAAGGAACCATTACTCATACCTACTCATCTTTTATTACTATCTACTGAGTTTTGACTGATGGAAGCCATTATTTGAACATGAGGCGTCGAATTTCAAAAACGTGTATATCCAAATCGTACAACTTCTCAGGGGACTCAAAAAACGCCTAAGCTAGTATAATTTGTTTGAGAAGTTATTATTTACAAAGACACACTAACATTCATTTCCTTATTTTTGATGGGGTTTAATGAATTCACAAAAAATAAGAAGAAAAAGAAAAGTTTTTGTTGTGAGGAAAAAAAGTTATTAGAAAATAAATTAATTTGATGACAATGGCCTTGAGACCTATTGTAAACAAACCTTGTAAAATAATGTAAACATAAAAAATGAAAATACTGTAAATAGTCACCCTAAAAGAAAATGTAACCTAAGATAAAATTCCAAGCTAATAGGTTTTGGCCAATGGGCTTTTTTCCTATCGGTCCTTCATGTCATCAAATCATGAACATAAGAATTATAAAAAATACTTAGTGTATTGTATAATTGACTAATAAAGATATTAAAAAAAAATAAGAAAAATAAAATTGATGGAAAAATGGACTTAACCCATTTTGAAAGTCATCGCCTCACATGATATAGGACATCGCTACTCATATATGTATATCACACAATTTTACAAAAATACAGCAATTTTTTTACTGTATTATTTTTTATCTGCTATCTTTTTCTGTTGTTTTTATTACTACTCTTTCTGCTATTATATTTATTTTCTTCATGTATAAATATTAAAATTTATTATTTCTATTAACATTTTTTTTTTTTTTTTTTTTTTTTTTTTTTAAGCTGTTTCTATATAAACCTCCAAATTTTCAAAATTCCTTTGTTGCAGTCCAGCAATAAATAAATAAAATACATATCATAATTTTCAGGTACATATTTATTTACAAATTTTGTTTTTGTATTTGTTCTAGTTAAAAAAAAAAATAGTAAAAAAAGAAATTGATCTTCCTTCCCTTTGCCTAAAACAAGTATTTTCAAGTAACATTTTCTATCTTATTGTTTAAAAAGGTCTAAAATAAGGCAAAATTCTCTCAGCCTTGAACCTCGCACTTGCACCTGGAGGTGAAACTAACATAAAAAGTGCTTTGTTTAAAAAAAAAAAAAACTGTGAATTGTCAGCTATTACTAACCAGAAACTTCATCCTAGTAGAAGAATAATTCATTCTGCCTCACTCCGAAGCGAACATGCTTAAGAATTAAAGCCAATTGATTTTCTTATGCAACCTAGCAAGTAGCTTGCCCCAATCCTTACCTCATCCCTTGCCCTACACTCACTCTCATTTAGTTACCAACAGTCCTTTACACCAATCACCTGGAGCTCTGTATAGTCAGATATGGATTCAGAACTTTATAAATATTTGTGGAAGTCCTTCATAACATTGATCTCATTTTCAAAAATAGTTTAAATTATAAATTTTGTTTATATCTATTTTATGTAAAATTTCCTTTCAATATTTTATTGCAATGTTAATGCTCAAATTGACTTTTAAATAATATTTCAGAAAACTACACTATTTTTTAGACTGATAGATGATTATATTTAATTTTTAAAGAAAAAATTAACTAGAATAAATTAATATAATCACAGTGTTTTTATTTTTCGAACGGCTTATTTACCCAATACTGCTCAGAGAAAAATATATATGAATGGCAATCTCAAATACTTTTTTGGACTGAGAGAAGATTTATATTTATTTAAATTTTAACGTCCATTTATTATTAACTACGAATTTTAGGACGTGTATCTACAGATTACCACCCTTTTCTAGCCAGGATAGGGCTGATGCCTTTCCTTTTTTCTAAAGAAAAGCAACCACCCCTAGTGGGAATCAAACCCACGAACCTTGGCTCATAGTGTTAAGTGCTCACGCCTTAACCCTCACGGTCATCGGGCCTCAAGAGAAGATTTTTTTCTATGTTCTTTAATCAGGTTTTTCTCGATTAGAAATAGCCGATCCTTACTTATAACTGTAGATTTTTTACCTACGGATTAAAGCACAGAGAACATTTTTTCGATGTGCGTTAATCTGTAGATAAAAAATCTACAGTGAAAGGATCGGCTATTTCTAATCGAGATAACGCTGAAAAATCCTTAAAAATTGTGGTTCTTACAATAATAAATGAACAATTCTATTATTTGTTTTGTTAAAGATTTTTTTTCCAAAGAAAAAATTCTGAGGTTAATTTATTTAACACATTATTACTTTAAACGATCTTCACCTCAAACCTTTTCATTTGTTATTTTCACATTTAAACGTTTCGGACTTAGGGCCACTTTCATAAAATCAGAAGAAAAACAAATACAATTATTATCAATTTCAATAAAACCCCCCTTATTTTTGGAGATGGAGATAGTTACCCGTTGTAGTGTTACGAAGACAAGGTATGGTTGGGATTCAGCTAGGAGAAAAAACGTCAGACCTTCAGGAAGAAAGTTGTATATATATTTTTTTACTTATAAGTTGTATATATTTTTTAGCTGAAGAAGGCTGCCAATGTGCAGCCGAAACGTCCAATACAGATTTCTTCCTGAAGGTCTGACGTTTTTTTCTCCTAGCCGAATCCCAACCATACCTTGTCTTCGCCCCCTTATTTTTGTTATATAATTGCTATAATAACCCTCCATTAAATTTCTTAAAAGTACAAGTTAAAGCTAATTTTACCTTCATAAAAGGGTTTGTCCCCCTAGCATTTTTTTTATTAATTACAGCTTCTAAGCTTAAAATTTTATACATAAGTAAATTTACAACAATTATCCATTGGAGGTTGAGGCTGGTGCGCTTTGCCCCTATTTACAGGGTCGTTACACAATTGCCTCTAACCCTATAGTTTATAGTTGCTTTTTATATCTTTCAGTCACAATTTGGATCTTTTTTAGTGCGGTCGGTATAAATAGCAAGTCGGTATAGCATCCTTATATACTATATGATATCAATCAAGTAATTGTATCGTCATTTCTTATCTGAATGATTTTCTTTTCCATGATAGAAAATTGCCTTTAATTTAATATAAACTTACCAATCTAAAGGACATTTGACATTATAAGCTAATAATTCCAAATATATAATACGAGGATGCTGAGAAAGACAAAAGTGTTGAACGGTAGTGAGTTTGAGAAGAGAGCGTATGGGGGAAGCTAGACGGATAAGCATCGAGCGTACCAGATGTTGAGTCCCTTCATTCGCCAGCAATGAAAGGGTTAAGAATGGATTCAAATGAAATTGAAATAGTTTTCTAAAGAGTAAGTTATGTTATTTATGTTTTACAGTTCCTGGTGTCCGATACAGGTGGAAACGACCCCGATCAGTTGATGGATTCGTTGTCGGAAGAAATATCTAATTTGAACCATTCCAATCTGATTATCTTGGTCTTCTCCTGTGCAAATGTCGATACTCTAAGCTCGAAACTGTCAAATCTCTGCCTGAGAACGCTCCAAATGGAGACTCCGAGCGAAGACGAGAGGAAGCTGATGCTTTGCTGGCTTGCTCATAGATACGCTATCAAAATCAGTGACAGCGCACTCAAATATGCTGCTGCAGAAACTCATTCCTGCACTCTCGCCGATCTAACTCGAATGTTGATTGCTTCTAACAAGAACCGAGTGAGGCATGGTGAGGCAGAACCTTTGGAGAAAAATCATATCAAAGAATATTTAGGTAAATCAGGTTTTCAATTATTTATTAATAAAAGTTATGAAGACGGTATTATGAAGGACTCAACTGTATTTTTTATTAATTAATAAATAATAATAATATAAAACATATTTTTATCTGTAAGTTTTTTTGAATTTGAATAAATGAATCTACTAAAATTATAAATATACAAATATCCCTTCGGTTATGTCGATTTATTTTAAGTTGTAATTTTATTTTATACATTCTTCATCAATAAAATACAGCTACTATATATTTGTCAAATACCACTCACTCACTGACTATCATCGCCCAGCCCAAACCACTTGACAGATAATTTGGAAATTTTTCATGGACACTCTCTTTAGAACATTCGCTAAGAAAGGATTTTTTGATATTCAAATGTTTAAGTTTTTTTGGAGGGGTTTGAATTTTAGTTGGTTAGAGCAGGCAAGTCTAGGCAGCATGCGTTGCTAGATTGATAACAGGTCAGCTTTTACCGTGCTGTATCTATTTCATAATATTATTTTTTGTTTGCGGTTCATTTCAAATATGATGGCACACCTTGAATTACTAGAAATAAACTGTGATTTTGTCCCTCATAGAGTTTACGCTAAACCTGGTGATGGTCCATCCGAGGTAATAATATCAGGAACCCTTGCGCAGCCTCCTCACCCATCAGCATTTCCAGTCAGAACACTTCTTGGTAATGCTCGCAAATATAATGGGTGTTTCCAAATGACATCTTGGAAACATACATTTTTAAATTTTAACACACATTTATTATTGACGGCAAATTTTAACTTGTACTGGTTAAACTGCTGTTACTGCTAACCTATAAATAATGGGTTATCTCTCCGTTATCTGTTTTTTGACACTAGTCCAGAGTGCCCCAATGTCAAGAAACATTATACTTTGATTACTTATCAATTGATGAATAACTAATAGTATGATGGGAACCGTGCTATAGTAAACTGCACAAAATTATGTAGTAGTGTTAATTTTGATTATACATTATATAACAAAAACAATAACAATAAAATAACTACTTATCTTCCGTGACAAAGCACGGGTATTCAGCTAGTATAACCATATAAATTAGTTTATTTTCTTCTATTGAAAAATTAATAACTGTATTTGTTATTCGATTCAAGATTATTCCGTATTTCTTATTTTCACCTCTCAAGATGACCTAAAACTTAGGCTGTTTTTAATTAGAAAAATGTGTTAATTCTTTCAGTGCAACAAAGTTATTATCGACAAATTCTTTTCCAAAAGTGTATTTTTACAAAATATCTTCTTTTTTCTCAGATAGTACCAAAGAAAAAGGTAGCGTTGGGGAAGTGGAATGGGAAGATGTTGGCGGAGTAGAGCGTTTGAAGAAGGAAGTCCTCGGGTCGCTGGTTTCGTCGAAGCTCATTCGAGGACTAGAGAGACGTGGATTGCTTCTTCACGGCCCTCCAGGAACGGGGAAGACTCTTCTAGCTAGGGCAGTAGCTAGTCAATGCCGTAGGAGCTTCATACCAGTCAAGGGACCTGAGTTGCTCAATATGTATGTCGGTCAGAGCGAAGCCAACATTAGGGAAGGTAAATATCTTAGAACAAGTTATGCGAATCAAAGTCTAATTAGCCAAAAATGTGTCATATTAGCAAGTTTTAGCAGGGATCGAAACAGTTATTTTTTATCGAAAAAGTTAATATTTAACTTTTCTTTTATAAGTTAAAAAAACTGTTAAAAAAACCTTTTATTTAAAAGTTTTAAGAGTAAAAGTTATTTAGTAACTCCTAAAATTTATTTATTGATGCTAAGTTTCGCACAGAGGCGATGTCCTCATTAGAATGGCAGAATCAAAGTCAGTCAGTTGTTAGTCGAGTGATAGTCAGTTGGTTATAAAATTAACGAAGGTAACAAAAAGTATTAAACAAATAAATAAATAAAAAAAAATATATTACAAACAATAAAAATAAAAAAAAAATCAGTCCCGTAACAGACCATGAGGGCCCTGAGGGGCAGATACTATAGAGGTATCTGATTCATGACCATACGGCACACTAGGGAGATAGTGTGGTCAGTACTATGCTCCGGCCGCCTGATTTTCCCCTTGGCTGCTTCGACTGCTAGAGTCATTAGCACCTAAGGTACCCATTATTGAATTTATTAAAGGCTGGGTTGGTCTAGGGACGGTCAGGGAGGCCGAATTCAACCCATGAACGAAGACACTAGAAGAAAAAATCTTTAGTGCTTGCTTGGGATTTGAACTCAGGCCTCCAGCTTATTAGTCCAGTGCTCTACCACTGAGCTAACCTTGCCCCCACAATAAAAATAATATAAAATATTTCCATTAAAATTGAAATATAGTTATACTCTTGAGTAAATTTGTGTATATTTTAAATGTGTTAGAAGTGCTTGAATGTACGGACTACCTCTGTCAGTAAGTCGCGAGGAATCGTTAAGTTGCTGTGTTGTCTACAGTCCGTCAGGATATGTTCTACAGTTAATTTTCTGTTGCATAGTCTACAAGTTGGTCTTTCTTTTCTGTCCAGTAAGTATGAGTGGATAAGTCGGGTGTGGCCTATCCGTAGTCTGCATAAAATTACTTCGTCTTGTCGAGTGAATGATTCTGTTCCCCAGGCTTTGGTCGTGTTCTTTATTTCTCTTAATTAGTGTTAGTTTGTATGGTTTTGCTTAAGTCAGATGTAGTCACGGTGTTTACGTCAGGTACAGGTCGGTTTTTGCCTGTATGTCCACAGCTGTACTCATTTTTATGTCTTCGTGTCCAGGTAGCCATAGGAGAGTAATATGTTTGTTTTTACTTTGTAGAATGTTTATTTGTGAAAATATGCTTTGGATAATAGGATGTGTACTCTAAATGTTCTGTAAGGACATTAAGGAACTTAAGGAGTCAGTACAAACGGTAATCGTGTGAGTTTTCCTAAAATTAAGTAAAGGAAAATTAAAGTTAATGTAATACAGGAAAATGATGAAAATTAGTAAATCAAAAATACTTTCATGGACGGGCGCGGCTCATCCACAAGATGAAAACGTTCACCACAGAGACCGGAAGTGCACTGAAAATCTAACACAAGTATACATGTGTCAGGGGTGAGAAGACACAGAGCTACCAGGCTTGCCCGCTGTTTCCTGGTAAAAATCGCTCTTAAGCCTTCCAAAAACTAGGCACTTATCTCGCAGATTAGCCGCACCCGTCCAAAGGTTAAATTAATATTTTTTTGTTAATCGTTTTCTAATGTTTGCTCTTAGAGCATGTCTAATCATTAATAACTTATTGTTTTTGTTTAACATTTGATGAGAACGTATTTTAGTTTTTTCTAGGGCTCGAGAAGCATCGCCATCTATACTATTCTTTGATGAACTTGATTCATTAGCTCCGAATAGAGGAAACAAGTCTGATTCTGGCGGAGTTATGGACAGGTAATGGTGATCTATATTATTTTTATGTATTTTGCTATTAATCTCTTTATTTAAATTTATTAAAACAGAAATATTCTCATTTTAGAGTCGTATCACAACTCCTTGCTGAGATGGATGGACTGGATAGCAATGGAGATGTGTTCATACTGGCAGCGACTAACAGGCCAGATTTAATAGATCCCGCTTTGCTACGACCTGGAAGGTAAAATATATTCATTAAACTGTTTAAAATAAACATAATAATAAATAAGGTTGCACTAATTAATGAAATTTTGAAAAATTATTTCAATTCTTCATCGATCCTGCCTACTATCATAGATTCGAAAAACTACCCCTGTTAAACAATTATATCAGGGTTTCTACTACTTAAGTGAAAGCCAATTTCATTACTTGAAGTGCAAAGTCCAGTACTTTTAGCTTAAAATTACTTGATACCTTACATTGATTACCAGATTGCTGTGGTATCTTTAAACATACAAATTGACATACATTTAAAACAATTAATAAAATGTACATCATATGTTTAAGAGAATTACATTAATTTTAAAAGTGAAGAAACGATTATACTAATTTTATAATTTCTATAATTGCACTAGAATTCAATATTTCTAAAAATATTACTAACTAAATATTTATTATCAATGTAAATAATTTAGTAAATTAAAGTTTACACAATCTCAATATTTAAATCTGCATGAAAAACTCTGAATATGAATAAATAAAAATAAAAATGTATGTAAATAATGAAAAATTGTTGTGTAAATACAATGGAACCTAACAGAGGTATTTGGTAGGCAGGAATCGGCAAAAATTACGAATGCACAGAAGTCCCGGGATTATGATAGACTTCGGTCAAACTGAAATTTCATGACATGGTTTCAAAATTCATGACTTTTTCGTGATTTTCGTGGCCTATTTTCACTTTTATGAGTTTTTCGTGCATATAATATATATTGTTATAAAAAATTGTATATTTATAATTAAAAAATATAAGTAGTATTTTCAACCACACGGGTCATTTTTGCCTACTTAACAATTTATTCTTTAAAAATTTATTATTCTATTGCTATTCTTTGTAGGTTTGATAAAATGCTCTATGTCGGACCATGTGAAGATAATGATTCAAAAGAAAAAGTCTTAAAAGCCATTACAAGAAAGTGAGTCAAAAAGTAACATTTGGTTGCTTACTATACATTTTTGTAGTTATGTTATTATTACTTTTTTTTTAGATTCAATTTTGGAGAGGATGTTTTTATCAGTGATTTAGTTCCTTTACTACCAGATCAAGTGACAGGGGCAAATCTTTACGCTCTCTGCTCGTCTGCCTGGATGGAAGCTGCTAGAGAAATAATATGTAAGGAAATAAATATTTAAATAAATTTTTCTATTTCAAGTAACTAAAAAGTCCGACTCGCAGGAACTGCGTCATCTTAGCGCGATTCCGTTCATATCCCTAGTGTCATTAGTAAAGGAATAGAAGCAGTTATTGGTACGGTTTGATATTTTGTTCAAAATACAAAAGAAAGGAAGTTTATATCTCACCTTGAACTCCATTACCAACGACTAAACAACACCAGGGCATATATATGTAGGGAAATAATTTGGCGAGGGGTTGGGAACATTTGGGGAGTATGGAATACTAACAGCCTGGAACTTGGAATAGTTAGCCAACTAAAAGCTATTACACCCCACCCCTAAATATTTTTTCTGAACTAAGAGATTTTATTTTTCAGGTTTTTATGACACATTTTTACTGATGAAATCAAAATGGGGGGGGGGGGCAATTTTGTTAAAAAAAACTTTCTTACCCAGATTTAAAAATATCAACAACACTTGCCCAAGCCAGCGGCCATAGCCACGTTGAATGCACCGGTTCCCGTTGATTGGCGAGTACCTGAATGGGTGACCAACCACGTGCTGTTGGCATTATAGGTGGCAACCTTTAGTTAGCCCGGCGTTGACAGCCATACAATAAAAAAAAAAAAAAAAAAAAAAAAAAAATTGCCCATTTGACATATGCCAACAAACAATTGTACACTTACTCCACACTTGATCAATGGCAATACAACTTAGACATACATTAACAATAAACACAAAAAAAATACTCCACAGTTTTTAAACAATACTTAAAATCAATAACACAAACAGCTTATTCATTAAATAATGTGTATTTTCAAATTCTTAATAGAGGAAGGCTTATGGCAAATTGCCATCAAAGTGTTGCATACAACAATTAATAATATTAATAACAGCAATTTACATTCTTCATAATTTTTTTTTCTTGTGAATATATTCATAGGATATTTCTGTTTTAAATTGATCTCCTTATTACATTTTATATTTTTCTTTTATTTATAAATAACCTTTTATAAAAATCTATATAAGAAAACTCTGTTGTTAACAATGCATGATATATACAGAACTTAAAGTATGGTTCATGCAGAAAATAAGCGGCCTTTGCACAAGGTTAGTGTGCAAAGGAAAACAAAAAAAATGCCATTATTAATATTTCGTTTTTATTTATAGATGATCCTGATATGCCAAAGAATACAAAAGTTGTTGTCAAGAAGCATCATTTTGAAACTGCATTGAAATCTGTAAAGATTTGAATTTTCTTTAATATTTTATATTATAAATATATTTTTTATTGTTCTGTTGTTATTATTTGTCAAATTTTATAAACCAAAGCAGGGTGCCTACTGCACGAAAAAGTCACTAAAGTCATGAAAATGTCACAAAATTGAAAATAGGGCACGAAAAAGTCATGAATTTTGAAACCAAGTCACGAAATTTCAGTTCTTACCGGAGTGTAACGTAATCCCGGTACTTTGGCGCATTCGTAATTTTCGCCATTTTTGTATGCATTTACAAATCAATTATTCATTTTTTAAATATATGCAGACTTAAATATTGAAATTCTATACACTGGGCCAATTTTTCATTTTGATTGAATTATTTTCTTTTTAATGAGCATGAAATTTGCGTTTTAAATCATTAAAATGTCACGAAAAAGTCCCGAAATTGGCTTTCACAAAAGTTGTAGACACCCTGCATAGGTGTGTGTTTATTTGAGTTTTTATTTTCCTTTGTCTTATGAGAAATTAATTACTTTATTTAATTTTATCTAATAAGTATATTTTACCTTGGGGCGAGGTTAGATGAGTGGTGGAGCACTGGACTAATATGCTGGAGGACCTGAGCTCAAATCCCGAGCACGATAAAGATTTTATCATTTAGTGCCATCGTTCGTGGGTTGGATTCGGCCTTCCTGGTCCAACCCAGCCTTGAATTAATTTATTAATGGGTACCTGCAACAGGAAAAATCAAGTGGCCGAAGCATAGTACTGACCACACTATCTCCCTAGTGGAAATAGTGGATTTCCCGTATGGTCGGAAATCAGATACCTCTACAGTATCTGCCCCTCTGGACCTTGTTGCCTGTTATGGGACTGACTTTTTTAAGTAGATTTTACATGATAATTGTAATACATTAATACTATGCTAATGAACTTGAGAAACTTAAAATAGTATTGAGATAAGAGTCAAATCACCCATTTTTAATATTTACTTGTGAATTTCTCAGATATTTTTCATGAATAGACATATCTGCGATAATCTCAAATTGATTTTTTGATCAGAAATTGAACTTGGGGGAATGTTTTGAATTTTTTGCATGATTTTAGCTATTGTACTTCTAGTATCAGTTTTGAAAATCCTCTGTGTTTTTACATACAAAATGTGTTTGACATACGAAATGGGGAGTATACTGTAAAAGCTACTGCTTGAACTCTAGTCCATATTGGTATGATGCTGCTATGAATGGTATTTCTTACAAAAACAGCAACACCAGCTTTGCCTGAAGCTTTGGCTTTGCAACTGAAGCTTTGCCTCCGAGAGAGTAATCTCTCCAGTACATGTTAAATCCTTCAAAAGAGACTGGCTTATTTGGAAGTAGATGTGTTTCTTGAGGGCCAATGATTTCAAATAGTCTAAGAGCTCACGTTTGATGAAGTGTTTTAACCACCTTGAAATTTTGCTATAGTGCATCTCTTGGGTAGATAAGAAGGTAAATATGTGTTGGCTAGGCTTACCGTGGAAAACCAGGTGCCCTTAGGGAAAAGGTGCAAACAATATTGCCCAAAAATAGTTTTATACATTAACTATCTTTAATGTAAAATTAAGGAAATTTTACAATGAATAATAAATAAGGCAGACACTTTTAAGGGGGATACATGTAAAAAAAAAAAAACAATTTCTTTTTTATTATTAAATGAGTATTTTGTTCATGCTGCTATTTAACCCTTTAAGGCGCAATTATCGGAAAACAAATTATGCAAAAAAAATGACTCCTTTTGGTTGCTAAAACACACCCCATAGCCCATTTATTGCAAAATCAAACTTTGTTTTTTTTTTTAATTGGCCTGAGCCGCTTATGCACTAAAAGGGTCTATGTAATGTGAACTTGAATGCAAACCCGCGTGACACAGGTCTAGGTAAGTCGACAAAGTACCGCTATGTGGGCTGCCAAGGGGTAGAAAGGGGCCAGGATATCTATTAAACAAGCTATTAGAATCGGCGCCACGAGCCAATTTTTGAACTTACGACGGCTTGGGCCGTCTCTGCCCCTTAAAGGGTTAAACCGGTACAGCTGTACAAGATCGTGTGAGCAAGAACTAATGAGACGGTAGAAAACAACCACAACTGCCCAGATGATTGGTGCTCTCACACACTTTTATGGTTACACACAGTGTATTGCAGTCTATCACACTCTATGATAGACAGCATTTATTTTCATGTTTCTGATAATCAAACCCCACAAAAATTGTCTGCCCTTTTATAATTATTTTCAATTATGTTAATTGAAGACGCTGTTTAAATTGCAGAGTGAATAAAGCACTTCATTTAATATTTTAAAAAAAAAAAAAACTAGGTACTTAGGTTGTTTTTTTTTATTGACATTTTAACCCTCTTAAAAGTGTCTGAAAACCACTGTTTGTGTGTGTGTGTGTGAAAACCATTCATATTCCACTTAGCAACAGTAATAATAATAGGACCTCCTTGCCTATGTTGCCAGAGAATTCTGCGGTCTCTTCTCCCAAGCACTTTTTATCTGTAGGTCGTCCATATTTTTCGATGGAGAATCACCCCAAAAAAAAAAAAAAAATGTGCACAACCTCATTAGCTCCTTACCTTCGGAGGAATGTGATAAAAATGTCAACCAAGGGCGGACTGTAATTGATGTTGCTTATTTGCAAAATATACTGCTTTCTATTGAGAATATCAGGGACGAAATGGTGATAATAATGACAAAGAAATGTCTTGTATTAAAATTTGATGGGATGGTTAAAAAAAGAAGAATTAGATCAATAGGGAAAGGAGTGTTACTGAAGAACTAAAAAAAATTTTTTAAAATACTTTATTAAACAAAATAGTCATTTATTTTACATTTTAACTATGAAATATTCATTTTAAGTATTAAAATATAAACATACTATACAAAACACATTAATTGTTACATCTAGATCATAGAAAGCGAGATTAAATCTCAGAAGGACAAGTCTTTCAATTGTAATGGTGATTTGTCATCACCATGAGCACGGATATCATTGCAAAATAAATAGATCAGTTCTTTTGAATGAAAATGAACAATAAAAAAGAAGTTATGAAAAGAATTTTGAACCAGATTTAGCCTTATCGGCCAGAAGCTGACAAGGGGTGAATGGAGCACCATAGGCCTGTTCGTATGCCTTCATTTTCTCTACGAGTCGAGCAGCTCCGTAAGTATCAACAAACCTGAAGGGGCCACCAGTAAATGGTGGGAAACCAAGGCCGAAAACAGCACCAATATCTCCTTCAACCTGAAAATAATCATTTTTTTTTTTTAGGATTAAACTAAGTAATAGATCCTATAATCAGAAACTCCATAATATAATTTTCAGCCTGTCATCGAAAAACATGCTGCAAGTGGATTCACATCCATATTTATGTGTGACCCGGCACACTAAGCATCCTTCCTTAGGGAGACCAAACAAATATTCTACACTTTTTTTTTTTTTTTTTTGTTACACATCTAGGGAACAAATAAATCTTCAACAAATATTCCAAACTATTACAGACATATTTGCTCCTAAGACATATTGGGTTGTATAGAACGTTTGTAGGGATTTTTACAAGGTTTGTACTAATTCTTTTAACTTATAATGAATACAGAGGCTATTTTTGTTTAAATACTTTTAATACTCATCAATGTATTACCTGGATAAAAATTGTATAAACAAAAATAGCTTTTTTATTCATTATAAGTTGTAAGATTTAAGATAAAACCTTATTTTCAAAATCTCAAACTTTCAGGACAAAACAATGTAATCAAAATGTATTCCTGAATTTTCTTTTCTTTTCTTTTCTTTTTTTTTTTTTTTTTAATTTTAGCTTCAAATTGAACTGAAATGAAAGTTCAAAAACATGGTACAATTAATTCTGAATGAATAGCTAATTAACCCTCCGTCGGGCACAGCCGGCCGGGTGCGCCTGATTTTGTTCTGTTTGGAGGTGCGCTCGACGGAGGGTTAAAAATCCTAAAATACTACTGAAGTTTGATTTGAGTTTCACTCACCGGTCCATTGAGGATTCCTTCTTGGAGGCAAAGGATGGCTTCATTAACAAACCTTGTCACCATCCTCAACTGAATATCTTCTTCACTTTGGAATCCTTTAGGCTCAAGATGGAATTTGTTGACAATAGATAGAGCAGCATCATTTACGGGGCGCTCTTTAGATCCCTTATTGTAAATAAAGAAGCCTTTTCCAGACTTCCTTCCTGTTAACAAAAATATAACTCATAAATTAGAGTAAAAGATGTTTCCTTTTGACTCTGTTTTTTTGTGAATCTTTGCACTGAAAATAGGACAACTACACATATCTTCTCAAACAGCAACATGGAATAATGGAGACTCCTTTTTGCATGTAAGTAATACCTAGGACCTATATATATTTGGGCAGACGTTAGTGGGTAAAGCTGGTCCTAGCTGTGATTTTCTAAATGCTCAAATAAGGCCCAGCGCTCACGGTTAGACTGTTCAGCAACTCCCGTTGTAAACCAGTGTCACGCGCAACTGTTTTGTGACCTCGGCAATGTACTTGAATGGGATGTGCACACGACAAAACTGGTTTTTGACCATTTCAAACCATTCACAAGCAACTGTGGGCCCGCAGTAAAATTTGTTTTTTTCAAAATATTTTAATATGGCTAAAATTTAGATATGATGTTATTTAAGTATTAACAAATCGTCGATACAAATGCAAAGTATCGAATGTGAAAATCTCCACTTCCCACAGTGAAAAAACTTTTCTTCATTTCTTTGCTTTTGGACAGTCAAATAATCGGCAGATTCGACCTTTGACAGTGGATACTTTCCCCTTTCACGGAATGGACTTGGATTCACGAGTTTGTCGTATATCAGCCCAACAGCAATCAGTAAAGATTGAAAATGAAAAATGCATTTTTTCACATTCGATACTTTGCGTTTGTATCGACGACATATATAATTAATTTTCCAAACAATAGTTTGGCTAATAAGCCAAACCAACACCAGCCAGACTGATTTAAAATTGAAAGGAGGGTGGGCCTGTTGAAAGAATACAGACCGTCTCGCATAAGAGTTAGTTGGGCAAGCAAGCTAGAAGATGGAGTCAGTACTGTGTTGTAATGGAGTTTAATGTTTTCAATAAAATTGAGTTGAAATGGAAAATGTGTTTTTTTTGTAAAAACAAAAATGTAAAAATAATCATGTTTGAAGAGGATTAATTCAATAGGTTTTGGTCCTTTCCCAGTAATCGATTTTGTATTTTGATCCTTTGCCAACCCAAATAATACTTCAAAACTTTTCCATTTTAAATCTGGTGGTTTAACAGCTGAATTATAGTTTGGAAAATTAATTATGGATTTGTTAATGCTTAAATATCATCATATCGAAATTTTAGCCATTCTAAAATATGTTGAAAACAAATTAAAATTAAAAAAAAACAAATTGGTACATTAAACAAAAATGTACATTGTCTGGAACATTGTAAAAAAACAATAATGTCTGTCAACAATACATTTAAGCTTCGAAAAGTTAAAGTGATTAATGACCAAAAAAAATTACGATCTTGAAATGATTAGAAAAATTACTATTTCCCAGTACAAATACGATGATGCTCACAAATGAACGCTAAGTCTACCACCGGCCAGACCGCCTGTATAATGTCTAGGGGAGAGAGAGGGACAACATACTACAAATTTAGCCATACTTAAAAACTTTCTCCAAAACATTTCAAGCTATTAGACTTGTGATTCTTATCTACCCACTTACAAATCTCATTAAATTGTTGGAAACAATTAAAATCACAGTTATGTATCTATGGAAATAGCATGTTTCACATAAAATCTGTTGCATGTCATCAACATTTTCTTTTGCCTTGCTAAACTGCCATTAATATGCATTAGCTCAGTCAATTAACCAACTATGTAGCAAACGGATATTGGAGGAAAATTCGCAGAACATAAAATCAAAATAATTTTGATTCCTACATTGATACTGAGTGGTTATATATTGATAATGAATGGTTTGAGACTGGTATTTACTGAGAACTGCTTCAGTTTCTACAGCATTCTAACACTGTTTCAAGGGATTTAGAATACCCAAAAACAAGTAGTCCTGGAGGAAACCTATTTTTGCCTGGCCAAAACTATTACGTTTCTTGACTGAGTTAACACTCTCGGTGCGGCTGTCCTTTGGGAAGGACAGTAGCGACCGTCCCCGCGTACGGGTGTCCCTTCGGAAGGACACTCCTTCATTACTTTTTACTTGAGATTTAAAAGGCTCGCAAATGGAGGGGGTTCACTTTTACGACTCCAGGTAAACACAGTTGTCTTCAGTATTGTTTGGGCTTTCTAGCAGTGTTGTCCGTTTTCAAATTGGCTGACTGGAAGAGTTTTTATGAATTTTTAAACTTTTTCTTCGATAAATTGTTTATAAGTAAGTACAATTTATTATACAATGGATATTTACTTCCTGATTTAATATATTTAAATACTATTCACTAAATTGTTGAATTTTTGTTGCAGATATTGATTGGCATCAAAGGATATTTTTAAAAATATTATCGTTTGGCATCGATTTTTGGTAGTTACAGGGTAATTTTTGCTTTTTATTTATCACATTTATTGTTGTAAATTATTATTATTATTAAATTTAAAATACGTTAAATTTTAACATTCATTTATTATTAACTATGAATTTTAGGACGGGATATCTATAGGTTACCACCCTTTTCTAGCCAGGATAGGGCTGATGCCTTTTCTTTTTTCTAAAGAAAAGCCATCGCTGTTTTATTATGTTAAATAATTTATTTATTATTATATCCCCTCCATTTAATATTTATATATGTTAAATAATTAATAATTAAAAAAAAATATGTTTTACTTTATTTTTTAGGATTAAAAAACAAAAACAAAATGGCATCACCCATTTCGTCGTTATCTGCTGGTGGGAAGAAAAGGAAAATTGGTAAAGTTTCTTTTCGATTGATCTGAAAATGATTTTTTTTTTTTTTTTTTACATTTCCCTAATAATTATTTTTTTATATCACAGAAACGTCTGCGGGTAACAAGGACAGAGTAGAGAAATATTTTATTTCCAATTTGACATCTGAGGATGTCTACAAACTGCTGGAAGAAGTATCGGCCGATGAACGGGACTCAGACTCGGACTTCGACAACAAAGACGTCGAATTGAAAATGTCCAACAAAATAATATTTGAACCAATAATTATATATGATTGGTTATTGTTACATGTTATTCTAATAAAAATTGTCAAAAATTATTGAGTTTTCTTTTAAAATAAATAAACATTAGGTGTAGGTGTAGTGGCTTTAAATAACCTGACTAATGCGCATCTATTGATACTAGCCCGCAAAGCAGCTGGAATTCCTCGCGTACGGATGTCCCTCCTGAAGGGTACTTCCGAAAATGCAATTCCGGCTAGTTTTCTTTGTTGCATTACTATTAAACACATCAGACATGATTAAAAAAAATGTATCCATGAAAAATTCAACCAAAAAATACATCCGTACCTGGGGTATTCCCAGAAAATGACATCCGCACCGAGAGTGTTAAGCTCAAGGGAAGTCAAAGTAAAAATTAAGTCTTGGGCAGATAGAAATAATTTAAATCCCAAGCAGTAATCTTTAGATCTTGCAAAACAAAATATTGCCAAAATGATTTCTTATTTAGTTGTAAAGAAATAAAATTTCCATTGTAACTCACCCATGAAACCAGCATCACACATTTCCTTCATGAGCTGAGCGGAACCTCCACTCATTCTTGGTCCGAACACATTAAAGAGATTATCTCCAATATGTGCAGCCACGTCTATGCCTACTTCATCAACCAATGTGCAAGAGCCAACTGGCCAGCCAAATTTTTTTGAAACCTTATCCATTTCTTTAGGCTCAACACCTTCCTTAAATGAAAAAAAAAAAAAAAAAAATCATTTAGTTCAAGGAAACTTTGTAAAAATAAATAAAAAAAAGTCAGCAGTTGCAATTTAGAAAATGTGTAGCTTAAATTTGTCTGATTCAATAAAAAAAAAATAACCTATTCCTTCTAAACTTTTCCTACAAAAAAATAAAAATAAATAATAATAAAAAAAAGGCATCATCCCTGAGGAAAGGGTAGTATCATACGTATCATACACAGCAGGTACGGGCAACCGTTTGACATGTTGAGGGCCAAACTTTAGTGAGAACTTTAAACTACTCAAACTTTAAACTACTTAAACTTTAATTACAATCAATGAAAAAAAGAAACTATAAAAAATCCATACAAAATACAAAACATCAATATGGTTTTATAGTTAAATAAAAAATAACTTTTAAATTAAATAATTTAAGTATTTTTAGGGATTTTCAACTGTTAATAATGGCAACGCATGAAGTGTGGGATGCAGAAGGGTAGCAAGTGTGGTGTCCGGGATGAACATAGACCGCTCTAGTAGAGACGTTTTTCGATTATCGGTAAAAGAAGAACTCCAGATTCCCCTCTCTAATTTTTACGTCTTCCTGGCATCCACCGAGGATGTTTAAGATTATTCCAGCAACGCTGGCGCTAATTTGAAAATTTCCGAACTAAAAGCCGCTAAATTGGTGATTGATCGCTGAAGACTAAATTGGGTTCTTCAAAATGTCTTGTGGGCCAGATCAAATCTTACAACAGGCCGGTTGTTGCCCACACATGGTATAGATCGAACAGTCCCAAAAAAATGAGGGCCATAGAAATTAAAACAAGAAATAAAACCAATCATTGTATAAACACAAACAACTTATTTAACTTACTTGGAGTAGTCTTAGCGCTTCAGAAGCCATGGTTGCAAGGATCCTAGTGGTGTAGAAACCTGGTCCATCCTTCACCGTAATGACAACTTTACCTTGCCTTAGACCAACATCTACAGCAGATGCAGCTGTGTCCTGTGATGTTTTATCAGTTGTGATGATTTCTAGCAACTGCATTTTATCAACAGGAGAGAAATAATGCATTCCAATGATCTGAAAAGAAACAAACATCATAATCAGCAAATAAAATAATTCACAAAAATAGGATAATACAGGTAATTATAAGGTAAAAAAGTTTTTTTTTTCTGAGGTGTTTAGCGGACAAATGAAAAATTGTACTTACTTTTTCTGGCCTTTTACTCGCTGATGCAATTTTTGTAATCTCTAAAGCAGAGGTATTTGTTGCTATAATGCAATGAGGCGGTACAACAGCTTCGACTTCCTTGATTACTTTGTGTTTGATACCAAGGTCTTCAAATACAGCTTCAATAACCATATCACAATCCTTAAATTTGTCATAAGAAAGAGTAGCCTGTAAGTTGGATAGATTGCGATCTCTTTCAAACCTGAAAACATTTTTAAAAAATGCATTTACACAAGAGTGTTTAACCAGAAATCACCAGTCCAGATCAACTTATATGAAAGGGTTCACACAAGAATGGGAGGGCGAGAATAGCATCGTACCAATGATCTTATTTGAATATGTGCCTTATGGTCACTGCCCGGCGATATTTTTATACTTTTTGTGTTTCAGGCTAAAATTTAAGGGGCTAAACTTTTCTATATTTATTTCATAGGTAAGTTTTAAATAGATTCCTGAGTAATGTGGTGGATAAAAAAAAAAAAAAAAAAAAAAAAAAAAAAAAAAAAAATAGTCCCTTAACAGGCCACAAGGGCCCACAGGAACAGATACTGTACAGGTATCTGATTCTTGACCATTCGGCACACTAGGGACGATTTGGGACCCCAAAATGAGGAATAAACTAACCACTTTGCTGTAGAATATGTAATGTTGTTATCCAGCTTAGTGAGTCAGATTTTTAAATTTATTAGATTTTTTAAATTTTAATAATATACAATAAACTTTTAATAACAAAAAATAAGAATAAACTTACGCAGTTAGCCTTTTCCTTTTCACGGCACCATCAAATCCATTACTAATTTGGGCAACACCTCGATTAAGACCTTTCTGAGTTGTATCCTTAATAATTGTTGTAATACCCTTATCAACAGTTACCTGAGCAATACCAGCACCCATCAAACCTGCACCGAGAACAGCTAGGGTTCTAAAACAAAGTAAAAAATAAAGAATATAGAATAATAACAGCCAATATCTTTTATATTTACAGGATTAAAGTAAACTTAAGTTGATAACAACTCATATGATAGGAACAATTTAACACATTGACTGCCACAGTAATTATCAAGACTATGGTCCAGAAAGCCAATGCAATTTTTTTTTTTTTTTATTTGTTATGTTATGGCCTAATTATTTTTCTTATTTCAAATTATAATTACAGTACAAAATGGCCACTATAAAGAGTATATAAAAAAAATATTATATGCACTATCTCAAAGTTGGTTTATGTAACCAGTGTCTACTAATTTTGTGAAAGCCAATTTCATGCCCATTGGTAAGAAACTAATTTCACTTAAAAAGAAAAAGACTTAACTTTTAGCTTAAAATTATTCATAACCTTACATGGATTATGGGGGAATACTTTGATATCAATAAACTTACAATTTTACATACATTTTAAACAATTAATAAAACTGTATAAAATGTACATCATATGTTAAAGAGGATAGTTTTTTTTTTTTTTTTTTTTACTGTTGAAAACCGCTGTTTTTCTTAACCTGGAATTTACTCTGCACATTTCTCTAGTATATTTTCAGCTTTTCAAATGAAAAATTGTTTGTGTAAATATTTCGAAGAAAATTGAACAAGAATTGTTAGAACTTTTGACGGGTGTGAGCGAAAGTGACAGGTGTGCTCTCTTTAGGAGGACAGCCCGACAATATTGTATTGTAAGATAAAACACTATTACTTACTGTACTTTCTTTTCGGGTTTTCCAAATCTATTTTTCTTACATTCAGTCTGTCCTCTAAAGAGTCCAACAAGACCTTTACTCTGAGGAGTCATAGCAAGTTCTCCGAATCCTTTTGCTTCGGCTTCATATCCTGCTTTCTCGCCTTTATCAATCCCAACTCTAATAACGTCTAAAATCTATAAAAGAAAAAATAATGGAAATCAAGAATTCTAATTTTTTAAGAAGAAAAGTACAGCAAAATTGGTTCAAAAATAAACTCATGTAGAAAGTATAAATCATCATCATAAATCAACGCTCATAGGCATCATCTCTTTCACAAAAAAAGGGTAATAAACTCGAGATAAAAAAATTTAAAAAAAACTGTAACTAATAAAAAGCCATTAGAATAAAAATGAAATAAAATCTTCATCATAAGTTTTATTGTTTATTCTTTTATATATTCTCTTGGAGGCCCGGTGGCCGTGAGTGTTTCTTTAGAAAAAAGAAAATGCATTAGCCCTACCCTGGCTAGAAAAGGGTGGTAATCTATAGATAACCCGTCCTGAAATTCGTAGTTAATAATAATGGACGTTAAAATTTAATAAATAAATATCTCCTCTTTTTAGTAAAGATTTTTTTCAGTTTCAATCCAACAGCAACATAGAATTTTATTTTAGTTATTATAGGGGGTGTCCCAGTATATGTGTCCACCCCCTTTTCCTCCTAGAGTTGTTGGATTTCGAAATGAAACTTGGTAGGTCATAGTTATGTTGCATGAGGTTACTTTTGAAGGTTTAGTTGACTTTGTAACATTCTCCAGTTTTTCTCCAGCGCATCTAACTCTTGATTTTCCAATGGCAGCAGGTATTTTTTAAGACGAATTCTGATAGAAAATTTAATTTTAAGACTAATTTATTCCAAGACATCTTTTGGTCCGACGCACTGTTTGCGCGTAAAACGCAAAAAAACTGAAAAATATCGCCCTTTTGTAGACAAATTCCTATTTATCACTGAAACCAAGCCTTGTACGTAAAAACTCCTCAATGTAAACGTTGTTGCTTATTAATTTTCCTTTCAGATGATACCAAGATCAAAGTTGTAGATTAAATATTTAACGGGGTATTGTGAATGAAAACAAAGGCAAATTTAATTTTTAGTTTTATGATATAATAATTTCATTTGGAAAAATAAATTTATTCTGTTCTGTTTTATAATAATTTTTATATACTTTTTTTCATAAAGTAAATAAGTACTTTTTTTTTATTGTTTATGTCAGCTACTTTTTTTTCTATTCATATCGATTTTCTGAATTGTTACTTTTTAAAACTTTTAAGGTTTATTTTTCATTCATAATATCCCATTAAATATTAAACCTACAACTTTGATCTTGGTATCACCTGAAAGGAAAATTAATAGGCTACAACGTTTGTATCGAGGTGTTTTTACGTAAAAGGCTTGGTTTCAGTGATAAATAGGAATTTGTCTACAAAAGGGCGATATTTTTCAGTTTTTTTGCGTTTTACGCGCAAACGGTGCGTCGGATCAAAAGATGTCCTGGAATAAATTAGTCTTAAAATTAAATTTTCTATCAGAATTCGTCATAAAAAATACCTGCCCCCATTAGAAAATCAAGAGTTAGACGCGTTGGAGAAAAACTGGAGACTGTTACCAAGTCAACTAAACCTTTAAAAGAAACCTCATGCAACATAACTAAGACCTACCAAGTTTCATTTCGAAATTCCAACAACTCTAGGAGGAAAAGGGGGTGGACACATATACTGGGACACCCTGTATAGGTACCGTCTCAATGTCACGTGGTTTCCTGCGCCATCCACTGTTGTCCGAACTCGTACTACCTGTCCGAACTCCCCCAAACGACGGTACTAAATGCCCAGATGTCATTGCAACATAAACAATTATGTAAATAAAAAAATTGATTTCTTATCAAATATTTCCAGACATTTTTAATAGCAAATTTTATGTAAGCAAACATCCATTTATGTTCTTATAGTAATCAAATATATATTAAAATGTCAAACTATGACTTTAATTTTATGAAGCTATTTTAACTACTAGGCTAATTCTTAACACAAATTTTGAACTGAAATTCAGTAATCTCATATAAACATATGCCTTACAACTTGACATCATTTAAGGCTTGGTGATTTAGTTCTGGACATGTTTATTATTATATTACAGGTGAGGGTCATAATTACATCCAAAAAAGATATTTTAAAATTTCCAATGGTGGCCACCAGCCCCTTTAATTTTCTTTTTAATTTACACACACACACACATATATATTTTCCGGTGCATCGAGCGCTGAGGTCATTAGCACCATTCTCGTTGTTTTGTTTAACACATCTTTCTGCTTTCCTTCTACCCTCATAAAATGTAATAATCAACATGCATAATTTTCTTAGATCTAAGTTTAACCTAAATTATAATAACAGTCATGTCTTACTTTAAGAGGTGCAGGATAAAGTCCACCAGTCATTTTCATAACTTGTCCTTTTGCTTTGCTGAAAATTTGGTCCTTTACAAAGTCATATTTCAAAGCAAAATTCATTAGTTTGTCGACAAGCCCTTTCTTAGATCTGTCGACTTTCAACTGACCTGTAGCTAATTGGCGAGCTGCTCCTATAGCGACTTCTTCCAAGTATTCCATTGTCCTACAAGTAAAAACATTTTAATTACATTAAAAAGAAAGTGAGAAAAATAAAACTTCAGAAGTCATTATTGTGAAATTAAAAATGTCCCTCTTGATCAGAGCTACAAAACAGTTCCTCTTCCCAAATTCGTCTTGGAACTTCTCATGGTGGTATACCGTACATTTCGAAGGAATATTGGTCTATTCGGCACCTACTTTTTCAGCCTCTTTGGTGTCATTGGTCTCAAAGCCTACCGTGGGATCGAGAATATATGCCATTTTCTGTTGTTAGGGAATGCCTTGATGTCGGCATATTGTTTTATATATCAACACTGCCATCTGGAACGTATCCTGTCAATAATATCAAATCATCAATGTCTTTTATGATGCGTGCAATGTCGAGTGTTTTAAATGTTCTTATCAGAACTCCGTCAGGACTTGAAACGCCAGTGTTGCAGCTTTCGTGGGCAGGAGGGTAGAAACTAGCAAAAAGTCAAAAGATGAAAATTATCATTTTGGTCCCAACACAAGTCGTCTCACAATGCAATATTCACTAATGTGCGAATATAAGTCTTAATGTAATTAAAGAAATAGGAAATTGTAATAATACATTACCTGACTTCAGGAGGAGCTAAGCCAGGCCCGAGTGGCTCGACAAGAAGATCAACCAGTCCAAGCTTCTTAGCTTTGTCGGCTCGAATACTTTTCCCAGTTAAAGCCATATCCAAAGCTGTTGGTAGGGATGTCAGTCTGGGTGTTCTCTGTGTACCTCCGCCACCAGGAAGGAGACCTAACATTACTTCGGGAAGACCAAGGGTCGTTTTCTTTTCTTTCACGGCAATTCTATAGTGGCAAGCCATCGCAACCTATTAAAGCAGTCTCAAATCATTAAAATATAAACACAGAGTCTATTGTCTTAAGTGCAGGGTTCCCACCGAGTTTTAGAAACAGAATTCCCTGACCTCTTAGATAGTGATAATTGATATTAATCGAGAGATTCGGTGTACGTAAAAGAAATTTGTGTAATTACATGAGATACTAAATACAGGAGATTAAACAAAAAATATGCAAAATTAAAAGACCGAATTGAGAATGCTAACTAAACTTGCGATTAATAATGACATGGTTATAAAGTGAATATTATTATATTAATCAGGATAATACAAATAATAACTACGGAGAGTTTTTATTTATTTATTGTAGCCAGCTCACATTAATATATCGCACTAGTATTTCCTAAGTGAAACAATTTAAAAATTGGTATTTTTCAGTTATGACTATGAAAGAAATGGTAAATATATTTTTATCAACCATCAAAACTGTATGTAGCTTCAGAGCTTGCACACCAGAGGGCACTTGTGTCACTCTACCAGTCTTAATGCTATGCCCCATAAATAGGCAATATTGACACATTTTCAGTTGAGTTTTACTTTGAGAGTTGTGTCACTTTAGAAATTCTAGTGCGATATTTAAGACAAAGTCTTAAAATGCAGATGTGGAGAGCAAAACTAATTGATTGATATTTCTTTAACAAAAAATTAGGTGCTAAGCTGTATGTGTGTATGTGTGAATAATCTGTTTTAATAAATAAGCTTTCTATATGAAGTTTTTCCACAATTTTAGCTATAAACTAATCAAAAATGTCTATTTACTTAAAAAACTCAGGTATATCCAAAACACTTATAAGATTAATATATATGAGTAGGTGAGATACAAAACTCGTTCCTTCCACAGGAATATATTTGTAAGGAAGCCCGAAGAACTCTAAACTGCGTCTTGTAGAGTGGCCAGATTAAAATGGGCTTTTTTTGGCTTCGAAAGATACATCTTTATGTATACAGACTTATGTTATATTTCAACATATGTTCAAATAGCATTGAAATATCTTTTATAATCTAATGCATTCTCAATTTTTCTAAAAATGAAACGAACGAGTTTTGCAACTCACCTCCTCATATATATATATATATATATATATATATATATATATATATATATATATATATATATATATATATATAAAATAAAAATAAACACAATATTTAAAAGATGATTGATCAAATATTTTAAAATTCATTAAAAATTTCCATTCATTCACAATTAGGTTAAGTGTACATAGTATTGTACACTTTGAGATGTTATTATTGTATTTTTTGTCAAATTAAAACAGTTACAAAGTTCAAGAGAAGAAATAGCATGTTGTAATCTGTTGCCTGTAAGCAGTTATTCATAATATGATCACTCTAAGGAAAACAGTAGCTCATTCATTGACCTTTGGATTACTCCTCTCAAAAAAAGCAAATGTTTTTAAAATACGGACTGCGTAAATAGGAATATATTGTATCATTGTTTCAAATATACTTTGTGATAAATGCCACATTCCTAAGTGACCGATTTGTAGACTGTTACACTCCACATTCATAATAGGCAGAATTTTTGGTCTTGATATAATTCATATTATTTTGTGGCAAAAGGGACAAAATATTATATGATCTAAAATTCCTAAGATATAAGCACTTTTACTGTTATCTCATCATCCCTTTGTTGTCTGTATCATAGCCCCTATGGTCTAAGAACACGGTATGCACCAGGCCTAGTTCCGGCCAAAGCACGATGTGTGTATATTATAAAAAGTATTAGAGCCGATTTTTACCCTCTCATGACTTTGAACCAGTTAAAGATAAACTTATGAAATTTTATACAGATATTATACTAATGAATGTGAGTAAAATTGGAAAGTTTCGTAATTCCACATTGAAGCGATTCTGAGATATAGGCGATGGAAATTCGGAATTTATTCACTCACTAACTCATCAAAATTATTAGGCACTTCTGCAGGGGTTTAACTAGAGAACACTTCCCTTCAATTTCTCTGGACTAAAACTGAAGCAACAGGTAAGCATCAAACATAATTTAAAAAAAATTAAAGGGATTAAGAGTAACAAATATAAATATATTTTACTTTTAAAGAAATATAATAAAAAGACAAAACACTTTAATCAAATTGAAAAGTACGACTTGCAGGAACTGCATCATCTTAGTACAGTTCCGTTCATATCCCTTCTGCCATTAGTAAAGGGATAGAAGCAGTTATTGGTACGTTTTGATCTTAAGTAAAAAATATACATTGAAATCTCAAAGAGAAATAATATAAGATATTAAATGCCACAAAAGGAAACTGATTGTATCTTAAGCGAAAATTACTCCATTCTCTGTCTCGACGTTCGCTCTTGGAAACTGTATAACAATGTTTCACATTTTCTAACCTTGTTTTGCTAAAATACTCATTTTATTTATAAATGAAATTTACTAAAAAACAACAACCAATTATAAAGTTTGTAAAAAGTAAACAAAAACTTGTTCAAAAGAACAAAACTAACTATATCAAAGTTTTAAGCACATAGTTCTCCAATTGTCCCATCGAACCTCTTTTGTAGAGAATTTAGTAAGTTTTTGAATGGTAACCTTTCACTTACCACGATTTCTCAACCGCTTTTAAGATATTTTAAAAAAATATTACAAGAACCGAAAACTTTTCATATCTATTAATACAAATTTTTTTCTTATGCTTCCTTTTCTTCAAACGCAACCAAAATTTAAATAGATTTGATGAATGTAACACATCAGGAACAAGTTTAAACTGAATCAATCGTTTCTAAATACCCAAACTGAACATTAGTTTGGAAAAGTAGTTGTATAAATTTTTCACGTAAATGGTTACAGATATCGCTTTGAAAATGGTTTAATTAGTTTTCCTACGTTAAGAAACCTGCAAGCATATGAACTCGAAAACTTAAGCGTTATGATTTTTTTCGCACAAATTTTGCTCCACAAACCATGTTCTGGTGGACGGATTCTGCTGGTTAACGAATTTGACCTTTCAAATTAGGCAAAAGATTTTTGTACAAAATTGTATCGAAATTGAACCTTTTTTTAGCCAGTGAGAGAGCAAACAGAAAAATATATAGAATGAACCACCACTATTTTCATGAAACGTGAAATATTCTAGTCGGCAATTCCAGATTTTGTCATGAGATCAACCTCATAAGCGGGTTTCCTTCCTATGGTGGGGGGATCCCTTAATTTATATTAAACAAAGTTAAATACCTCAAATGAAATATCTATAAAAGCAACATTTTTATTAAAATAAAATGATAAAGGTTAAACTCTCACCTCAAGACCTCCTCCTAAACATGCGCCCATAATAGCGGCTACGACAGGCTTCTTCATTGACTCGACTCTGTTAAGAATCGCTTGTGCATCCTGAGATATTTTTGTAACGTCTTCGATAGTCTTTTGTTGTTCGAGCATAGTGATATCAGCGCCTGCGATGAAACAACCTGGTTTTGCTGATATTAGTACTGCAGCTCGAACGGACGGGTTATCCTGGACATTGTTGATAGCAGATACTAGTTCGTTCATTACCTCTCCGTTCAACGAATTCACCTGTAGGACAGCAATAGTATGTCAGAATGATAACACAAAAGTACAACAACTGTATAATATAACAGGACAGTATCTGCTGCTAGTGACTTAATTTTCACATCTTATTTTTTTTTTTTTAACTATAGTTCGTTCAGTCAGATGAAAAAGTTCTAATCTCGCACGCCCGAAATTCTGAGAGAAATATTCCTGACGGTTCCGCCATTTGCATTATCATGAACAACAAGCTACTTTAAACTCAATAAAAACTGATTATGTCTCGTTTAGGACTAGGGAAGGCTTTGAGAGGTCAGGCAAGGGAGATAGTGATCAATATTTATCAATACTTAGTCAAAGCTAAGGCTAAAAACAATATAAGCTAGAGCCTGTTCAAATAGATGGTTTAGTTGGAGGGAAAAGGGTGTGGCTTATATTCCCCGTGCAAGCAATAGGCGGTAAAAATTCTCTTTGTTATAACGTTATCACTAGGAGGTTTAAAAAGTTTTTAGTCTTAGCTTTGGCTAAGTATTGATGAATATTAGACACTATTTCCATTGTGTGACCCCTCAAAGCCTTCCCTAGTCTTAAACGATGCATAATCAGTTTTTATGTTTCACATATCTTGTTTTTCATTAAAATGGGATTTTCCAAATGGTTGGACCGTTGGAAATATTTTCCTTAAAATTTTGCGCATGCGGAATTGAACTTTTCTGTCAATCTGAACAGGCAGATACCTCCCACCAGGCTCGGATTATGCTAATTACGCATACATCATATCATAGAGTATTGTGTTATTATATCAAAAGAGCGAAATATTCATATAGACGGCATAGACATGATATTTATCTGAAGCGAGTCAAAGTTATTGCCATAGAAAGTTTAGAGCAGGTAACCCAAGAAGGATTTTAATTTATTAAACCATTATTTAATACAGAGGATGGTATACACAGTCAGTTATTTTCAAATCTTTAATTCTTAGGAAAATTAATAATGAATAATGAAAAATATAATAAAGCATTTTACTACTAAATAAAACTACAAACTACAAAAAAAACAAAAAAACAACAACAAAATTGTAATTTTACAATTAAATAAACACAAAAAAAAAATAACTAGTATTAAATGAATATATAATTTCACATAAAAAAAATTAAAACAATCAGATTAAAAAAAACTATTTTTCAATAAAATGTACCTCAAAAATATGTTTTAATATTTCAGTGAGTATATTTTTTTCGTCTAATGGAAAAAATATAGATTCTTCTTATATTTACCTTGACGCCGGGCGAATCTAATGTAAGTACTGCAACATCTTGTAAAACTTTTGTTCGGACGTGTTTCTGATTTGTCGAATAATGCCTCCATTCTGAAGATCCTAAAAATGTAATGAATAAAATAAGTAACTAAAATACACACACACACACACACATATATATATATATATATATATATATATATATATATATATATATATATATATATATATATATATATACATATATATATATATATATATATATTGCAGTTGTAGTTTTAATATAACTAAATAAAAAATATTGTTTATTCTTATAGTTTATATTTTTGGGATAGCCATGAATCTAAAAATTACATATTTGATTACGATTAAAATCTAAAATGTGTTATACAAAATAATATTGGTAATTATATTCCTAAAATTATTTGTGAGCTATTCCTGCATTGGAATTCATAGGAATGATTAATTTTTATTCCCATAAAAAATGTTATATAATGAATGCAGTGAAAAAGATTAAACAATTAGTATATTATAAAGCATCGGTAATTTATTTGTGTCAAATATGATTAAATAATAGTTACATCAGAGTAAAGCATCTAATCAAAAGCTAAAATAGGAAATTAGATTAAAAATAAACTTAAATGATCCATTTTCGGAACGATTAGACTTTATTTTAGAATAAGCTGACTGTCAAACAGCGGGAGCCTTGAAGAGAGGCCAAACTTATTTATGGTTGACGGGTTGATTTTGGTATTCAAATACTGATTATTTAACACCTCTTAACAATGGGATTAGCTAATCCTTTACACTAATAAATTACGAAATATATTATAAATAATTAATAAAAAACAATACAAATAAAAGTTTTCTTATTGTTATTAAAGCAGAATAAAATTTATAGTGACTTAAGTTTAAAATATGTATTATTTAGAAAAATCAGTATAATTAACCTTTTATCAGTTTAATTAAACTTTTACCGGCACTAATGGCCAAGTTGTAGATGCGCAGTAAAAAAAAAAAATTAACCTTTTAGAGACTATCTAATATGAGTGAGTTGCAGGCCTGGCAACCTGAGAGTCCAGGGCGGCTGACGTGCCCAGTGGCTTGAAAGCTAATCACCTGTATTCTTATTTTATTTTTTTTTTATTATTATTATTGTATCACAATTAGTAAAAATAGTTAATAACCAGAGTAGTCTCTACAGAAATATTTCCTTCATACTCAGTGATAGAGATTAAAATCGCTATGCTCCGGCCGCCTGATTTTCCCTTGCTGCTTCGACTGCTAGAGTCATTAGCACCAAGGTACCCATTGATAAATTAATTAAAGGCTGGGTTGGCCTATGGACGATCTGGGACCCCAAATCCAACCCTCGAACGACAGCACTAGAAGAAAAAATCTTTAGTGCGCGCTCGGGTTTTGAACCTGGTCCTCAAGTTCATTAGTCGAGTGCTCTACCACTGAGCTAACCTCGCCCCCGATTTACAAGCTAGTAATTCCAATAATTCAGATGGCAGAGATAAAGAATGTCAGTTGACTGTACAAAACCATAGAACAGACTGAAGGCTAAACCTGCAAGGGATAAGGGCAGGTATAGTCATAAAGTCGGGTAGAGAAAGGTCAAGGGGTCGTAAAGGGTCCCTACAAGTTTATAAAATGTATTTCAATGATCTCTAGTGACAAGGAAAAGTTCTAGAACATGCCCCATATTTGTCCTATATATTGGCTCCTATCACCTAGTAGGTCTGTCATAGTTTTGTCTAAGTATACATTCGGTCAGTTGTTTTATGGTCAGTGTTGAGTTCGGTCTCTCCTCGGTCTCGTCATGAGGTCTAAGTGTGTCAGCCGCGAATGGCCACATCTTAAGCGGCATAATACAACTTCTTCTCTCCTGTTGTTTCTTTTGCTTGAAGGCCATTCACTAACTGTTTGTTTTACTTCTCTGAGTTTGTTCTCTGTCGTCATGTGCCAAGAGTGCTGCCAGTTTCCTGTAATTAACCTTGTGGCCTCAGCTTGCAAATCTTTGTAGTGTATCTTTGTGTATATAGTGATTGTTTTTTCTTGCTGTCGTCCGTGCAAGTACATCAGCTTGGGTGGTTTGTCCTAAGTCCTCGTGTCCTGGGATCCAATATATAGTTATTACTTTAGTCCTCTGATGCATCCTTCTATTACATTTGAAATTATTGGATTTGGATTGTATACGTCTTGTAGTCCGTATAATATACGGTATCTATATTATAGATAATATAAGACAATTGTACTGGTGTCAATTTACTTGTTTTAAGTAAGTAAGGTTAATTTAATTTGTTTCTCTTGTTAAAATACTTATTGAATGTGAATGTAAGGAAGAATTTAATCAGTATATGTTATCATCATGTAAATGTGCCTAGTCGACCAACATAATTGGTATATATTGTTGCTAAAGACCTCAGCAGTTAATTTTGTCACAACAGGGTGTCTACTACTTTTGTGAAAGCCAATTTAGGGACTTATTCATAACATTTTCATGATCTGAAAAGCAAATTTCATGTCGATTCAAAAGAAAATAATATCAATCAAAAAACAAAAGCCTTCACTAATAGCTTAAAATTATTTGTAATCTTACACGGATTACCATATAAAATTACAATTTTTACATACATATATTTAAACAATTGATAAGACAGCAAAAAATGTACATCTTATGTTAGAGAGAATAGTTACATTAATTATAGAAGTTTTTTATTTATTTATTTGGAATTTACAACAATGTATAATACATTTCTAGTAAATTATTGCTAGATTATATTGACATGAATATTCATGAGGTGGGAGGCTGCACAGTTATAGAAGTTAAGAAATGAATATACTAATAAGTTTAGTATGACTATGGAATTAGCAGCCTCGAAAATATTGAACAATGGTAGCAGAATACAAATTTCTAAAAATATTACTAACTAAATATTTTATTGTCAAAGTACATAATTTACTTAATTAATGTCTACAGAAGTCTGAGATCTATTTAAAAATGGGTAATTGATGTATAAATGCTACAACAAAGGAATCTAACAAAGGAAGGGGGTGGGAAAGGCAGGTAATATTGCCTCGTCATACAAAAACGGCAATAATTACGAATGTGCCCAGTGCTTACGTTAGACTGCGGTAGAAGTTGAAATTTCATGATATGGTTTCAAATTTCGTGACTTTTTCGTGTCTTATTTTCAATTTCGTGCCTTATTGTCAATTTCGTGACATTTTCATGACATTTGTGACTTTTTCGTGCAGTAGCCACCCTGCACAATATTACTAGCTCACTTTAAACAGCAGCAATGTTTTGTACATGTCAACATAATGTCCCTCTTATAACATTAAATAAAAAAAAAGTATATATTTAATTTAAATTGCTTCACTCACCATAAACATCCATATTTTAAATCAATGTATGTACAACAAACCGAACATGGAGTCAATGCTAGATTAGGCAACGTACTACGTTTATTTCTACAGATCAATAATTCACACTTTTAACAAAGACCCTATTCAGAAGGAAAAAAATATAGTCTGTCCTATTATTCCATAACCTAAATAGGCTCAGTGTTACGTTGAAGTAAAAGAAAAGCTAATATTTTTCCCCACTATGTGGTCATTAACCCTTTAACGCACAAAACTTTTTGTTTATAAAACAAGTTTTTTTTTTACTTTAGAGCATTGCAAAACACCTGCCAATCTGTACTTATTATATATTAAAAAAATCTGGTTCCAAGAAATAGGGTGGTACATATATGTCCCTCTGATAGATCTTACTAATTTCTGAGCCCCTTCACAACCTTGCATGGGCTGAGGATCTTAAGTGGGACATATATGTCCCTCTGAGCATTAAAGGGTTAATTAACAATTAAGTAACAGAATATTATAAACAGGTTAATGAAACACCCGATCTTAACAACAATTTTTTTTTTAACAACAAAATGTTCTAATAAGTGGTTTGTATATGTAGATCTACCATATTTCTTTATTGGTTTAACTATTTTTTTTTTTTTTAACGAAGCATTCTTTTGGCTGACGAAGACTACCAAAGAGTAGCCGAAACGTCTTTAATGCAGATTTTTACAAAAATTATATTGATGTTTTCTCAGCCAAATCCCAACTATTTCCTGACTGCTTATCACCTCGACTGCTAACTATCTACACCTCATTATAATCTGTGTAAATTTATAATTGTTCTATTAGCTGTTTACATTAATGTTATTCTTTGATAGTTAAAAATGCCTTACAAAAATATCAACACTTTTCTTTTTCTATTCAATGAAAAAAAAAAGAAAAAAAAAAAAAAAAAAAAAAAAAAAAGGGTTTAAAAGTGTTCTTAAAGATCCCATGTTATAAGAATTAATCAAAGTAATTTAAAAAAAAAAAACTATATTCTTTTCTCCTATCAATTGACTCAACAGAGAAAGACTTTCAGAAATTTCATTCATTAATTTCAATTTTTTCTTCAAGCTTAGGAATACATAAAATAAATTCCAATAAGCCTAAAATAAAAAAGAAAATGCTAGTATTTTTTATATATATATATATATATATATATATATATATATATATATATATATATATATATATATATATATATATATATATATATATATATATATATTAGCAAAAATCCTTGACTGAAAGTTTGCTGAAACCAGCAACACAGATGTAAGCCACTGAAGGTCTAACTTGTAATTAATTGTTGGCCTACTTTTCATTTCACATTGAAAACTTCAGGGGAATAATGATAGTATTTTAATGGAAAAGAATTCTTGTTTATTCCCAAAAAACTTTGAATTTACAGTAGGACCTCCATTATCGGGGACTCTATTTCCAGGATTCCAATTAACCAGGGTCTCGAATTTTTATTTTTATTCCTTTTTTAAATATTATGTACATACGAACATATTTATTGCATTATTTTTATTTTTATCAACTAAAGCATTTGATTTCATAATTATGTATTAAATATTTGTATGTATTTAATGACGATTAGCTACATAAATATGAATTTAAATTAATTACATACATTGTAAACTAAGGAATGGAAAAATAGCGCTGTTTTCAGAAGAATGTGTTGATTCCATATTTCTGGAAGCATCTGAATTTATTTCATATTCTTGGAACTGAAAGGTTTTCAATTCTTTCTATGAATCCCCTACTAGGCTCTTAGCCTACTTTCCTCAGTTTGGCTTTAACTCTTCTCTTGAGTATTATAGGAATGCCAATTTCAGCAGAATTATCTTGTTAAGGGCGATCAGAACAGATATAAGAAAATAATTCTGTATCAAAACTGACAAAAAATTACTGACTTTCTTGACAACAAAATTTAATTTTAACTTGAGGTTATTTTTGCACTTATACAAATTATTAATTAATAGAACGTTTACATACACATTTCTTAATGCAAATAAGAAAGATTACATGACATCTTGTACACAGTTTTTCTTTATAACCTTACAATCCAGCACATTTAGTCAATAAAATATTGTGTTTCGATTATCCGGGGTTTTCGATTATCCGTGGACCACCCTCCCCATCATTACACCGGATAATGGTCCTACTGTAAATAGTCAAAATAATATTTTAATGGAATTAAAAAGGTGAATAATAATCATGGCGTGTAAGTTGAAGATGTTGGTGGGGAAGGATCAATAGATTCTTGAAATAACTAGCAGGAGTTGCTCCCCAAAATTGTTTAACATTAAGCTATAATTGTGACGTTTCAAACTTGTTAAGGTGCTTCTTCAGGAATCTTAAATTATTATTATGAGATTCTTACCCAGATTCAACGTTTTATTCTCATATTTCAAAATTGTGGATTCGACAACATTATAATTAATCTAATAATATATCTTAACATGACTTAATGAAGACGAACCTTAACTAGATCGAAATGTCGCAATAATAAATTAATTTTTAACACTGGAACCTCCACACCGGTCATTTTGACCAGTCGGCACTTTTCATAATTTAATAAAATTTCAATTATGAGTTGAAGACATTAAAAACCCTGATCTGCCATTGCTTGATCTTTAGGCATGGGGTTGCACTTGAATAGCAAGTGTACAAAGTACCCATTTAGAACATAAACCACCTGACAGCAAGGATTCACGAATCATTTTTGGAAATTAGGGCTAACCATGATGAGATTGCAAGGACTTCATCAGCGGTGTGACCAGGTGTAGTCAGTGTGTTCTGCAAGGAGGCCAGTTGAATGAACGTATATAATTTCGATATATTTTTTTTTTATATTGAACTTTTCTGTAAGACTTTTTATAATCATTAAATATCAATTTCATCAAGAATAATTTTATTTATTTCTTATAATATCACGTAAATAAACATAATATTGCTTTTATTTATTTCATGTTTTTCTCACTCTAGAATTCCAATTACATTATGAAATTGAATGATAATCTCAGTTCTGAGTACACAATTAGAATGCTGATTAAATTCTACAACTTTTGTGAGATTCGGCAGTCTGCAGGATTTTTTTTTTTTGAAAGAGTGGTTATTTTAGAAAAGTTGTCGCTAACCAGAAGCTTTTATTCATTTCTACTTTTTAAACAGCTTTTTTGGTTTGAATGAGATACTTGTGAACATTGGATGTGTATTAGCCTTAAAGCAAATTTAATGCTGATTTCAAAAATGTAATGAAACATTGAAAAAAAAAAAAAAAAAAATTTGTACAAGCAGAGAAAATTGGAGTTGTACTACAAAAAAACACGTTTTTAGACCTTTAGAACGTCATATTTCTGGAACGGGGTGAGATAGAAATCTGTGGTTGGTGGTGTTGGACTACATTGTTTGTCTAGTTTCAACCCCTGAAGGATTGTCATTAACTTGCGATACACCCTCTATATAAAAAAATAAATTACATGATAGATTGAAGAACTTTGTCAAGATAACAAGAAATGAAATGTAAATGCAGGTGGGATATATACTAGATTAGTGGTTTTATATTGAACGACTAATTTTTGCTTGCCCTCAAATAAGTATTACAATGATTTTTCAAGCAAAATATTTAACAATTATAATCACTTGATGAATAAGAAACTTACGAACATTGATTTCTATTTAGTCTGAGTTATGATTTTGTGTTCGAAGTTCTATCAAATTTTTCGATACATTACATCTCTTGATAATTTAAACAAATATAAATATTTGTTACTTATCATAAATTTATGATAAGTAAACACCATAAATTACCATGAATCATAAAGCAATAATTGTATATAATTAATGAACAGTTCTATTAATTACAAATAATCTAAAAAAAATCTAGGCCATACAATGGAATTCAGTGTACGTCTAGAGGACAACTTTCACAATTGATAAACCTCAGTCGAGATAAGAAACCCCATAGCTTTTTTTCTGTCTTTTCTTCTAGGTGTTTCTTATCAGGCAATGCATTATTCTTTCTCAAAAAGGGAATTCAAATTTGGCAGTGATCACAATTTTGATTATCATAAACACATTGCCAAAATTAATAAATAAGCAAATTAACATATTGTAGATTTTGAAAAAAATTAATAATAATATATGATGACAATACATTTTGTTGCCTTATTAACTGCAATATATAGTGATCATTAATTAATTATTAATATAATATTATATATATATATATACATATATATATATATATATATATATATATATATATATATATACCAAAATTATTTGCTTACAGGGTGCTGAACGTAGGATTAATAAAACGATCAAACTATTATTCAATAAGTCTGAATAAAATATAGTATCACCCAGCAAGAGAACCACATTAGGGATTCCTGGCATATAGAAACTGAAAAATTAATCAGGATTAGAAAGGTATAATGAAAACGCAAAGAGCAAAATCTTCACACGTCACCAAGGCAAGGCTCCCTCCATAGAGGCCCATTTTTATGAGTTATTTTAAATATTCAATAGACTCGGATAATAAATTTGGAACCTTAGTTAGCAGTTAAAATTAGATGATTTTTGAAAAAATGTTGACCACACAAAATCAACTAACCTTAAGGTGGCCGTACACATTCAGTTAAAATCTCAAGGCCGCGACTACACAGTTTGGCCTTAAGGTTTGGACTGTATGTATCTAGCACACACACGATATGTTAATAAACCTCAAGGTCGGAACTACACTGTCCAGTTATAGTAGACCCACTGTATGTGAGTCAAGTATCCTGTTGTCCACTCACGTTAGGCCTGGCCAGAACAGTCCAGGCCTTGTTGAACTGTACAGTTAATCTATTTTTTTTTTTTTCATCCTACTTCAGTGGACTGTATAGTTCAACGCTGGCCTCAAGGCTATGTAATACATGTATAGTTTAATGACTGTGCAGTTCAAATTTTGAGATATTCTCCAGCGTGTATTAGGCAGCCTTTAGGCGGTAGTTGAACTGAACACCCAATTGAAGTAGAATGGGAAAAAACAATAGATTACTGTACAGTCCAATGTTCCTCACTGTGTACGGGCACCCTTAAGATCCCCTCTAACTGCCACAACAGTTAAGTTACTCGTATACATCCCTACCTTAAATTAAATCGCTTGCATTTCTCTATAAAAACATCATATAAAATAAAAATCAGATAAACCCAAAATTAGTCAATAAGTTGACTTTGCGGAAAAAAGTTTAAATAATACCAGAAGTAGCGTAAGGTAAAAAAATATTTCAAAGAGATCCATTAAAACATAAGATACCCTTGACTTTAAACAGCAGAATTAATGCAGTTATTTATAATGACTAGTTTCTGTAGGAGCAATTATAATCATCATGTAAACAATGACAGTTCACTTGCTTCTTGAAGGAAGATATGTTTGCCACACACATTTTTTTTTTTTTTTTATAAGAGACTTGAATTTTCTAATATTTTTACATTTTCTGTAATATACATTACAACATTGTATTTCTCGCCTTACTTTAAATTAAGAGGCACTCATTGAAATAATTATCTGACCAGCTGGCTAAATGAGTTAACTGATATAGATTTAATATTTGAACAACAATTTCAGAGATATTAAGCCTTCCTAAGCGTATTATATCACAACTACTGTTCTACATGAACAGATGAGTGCTACCACTACGCAATATATAATAGGTTTTAATAATAAAATTATTTTATAAAAGAGCTAATCATACTCTTGAGACTGAATCAAGCTGGAAAAATAACCATTTCTTAAAACAATTATAATGAATATGACAGACAATAGGTATTTTTCAGCTATTCCTAAATTCTTTTATCTAAGAAATGGGGTGAGCATCTCTTATAATATAAATTTAAACAAAAAAATACTGGCTCAAAAATAAACCAGGTAAATTTTCATTCAAACGATTTTTTTTTAAATAATACAACTAACTATTTATTTGTAGTAATGATTAAAGGAAAAGTAATTAATTCTCAACTATTCAGTTCCAGCTTAAAATAAAACCGGGTATCCTTAAATCTTGAACTTGAAACGGGGTTGAAAGGTCAATTGGAACTATTAAGGAATTCTTATAAGAAAAAAAAACAAAAAAAAAAAACTATAAAGTCTTCAAAAAAGAGAGCATTACCTGTGTTTACCAATAACTTCACATTTTTTCTGGAAATTTCCCCAAGTATACCAAAAACCCTGCAAACAGCCATGGTGAAGTTCGTTCAACGGAGAGTTGAAAGAATCTCCTTGAAAAGAACCTACACTGATAGGCTGATAATGATAGCGCTTGTGTCACCTGTAACTACAGCAGAAAAAAGTATTTACAACAAAAACTTAATTCCCTATTGAAGCTTTTATCTTCCCTAGTAATTACAAATACAAGGCGTTGGGCTTTTGTTTATATTATTTTAGATAAATTAAAAATGATCCATTAAATAACAACAATATATATTAATAAATGTATACAAATTTTTTATAGAACATTTTTGTAAATATATTTCCCCTTAAAAAATCATTTTAAAGTCATTGTATGATTGCATGAAACTAATAATATCAATTATTGTAGGAAATAAAAAAATTATGGTGCTTCATTGAAGAAGGTTATAGTTAGATGCCAGGTTATCATTATCGGTACTCTTGTTTGAATGTAGGTTTGGTTACTAAAGGATAAGAAGATACATACTCGCTACTGAGTATTTCTTCCGAATCTTCTAAACTTAATATATTTAGTATCCATTTTGGAGTGAAAGAAGGGGGTTATTTCTGAGTTCAAGACAGACTGCATTCCTACTTAAAGAATAATTACATATTCTAGAGATCAAAATGGAATCGAGCGCAAAAGATATTTCCCATTTGTCCAATGTACAAATTAAGACAGAACCAGATTCTGTAGAAACTCCAGATCGGACTACGTTATTGGCTGTTTTACAAGTTTTGAGGAAGTATAATCTAAAGGTAAATAATACTTTTAAATTTATTCTTTTATAGATTTTAATGAGAATTTATTGCAATTGACAGTTTCTCAAAGTTTCATTTCTTTCTGTTCAACTGGTTAGATGCCAGAATATAAATCTTATAATTATTATTTAGGAGAGCTTCTAATACTAAATATTAACTTTAGTTGTTTCAATGTTCTTGTTACTTTACAAATACTAGTAAGTTCTTTAATTAATCAATTAACGCCTGAATTGCTAGATTGGCTAATTCATTTGGAACTAGCGGAAAGTAGATCTATACTATTATCTGATTGTAATACAACTTTTTTAATTCTTTGCTTTCAGGAAACAGAAGAACAACTAAAAAAAGAAGCAAAAGTTGATGATGTTTCCTCCACCCAAGGCACCGATTCAGAAGTGAGTAGTGTTCTTTCAACATACAAAAGTGAAGGCAACCCGGACCTTTATGAAGATGCTTATATGGATTTAAAAAAATTTGTTGATTCATCTCTTGATGCATTTAAAGTAAGTTTCTGTGATCAAGTATTATTTATTATAGTATTCTTCCAGGAAATAGGAATCTGCGAGGACGTTCTAGCAAGAATAGCAGAATCAATTCTTATTGACTCCCTTGCCATTATTCAGAGCCACATATATGGCTGAAAAATGCTATTTTTTTTCTTATTAATTTAATTATTATTAAACTTTTTGGTATATTTATCAGTAGTATTTTATATATTATCGTTATTTTTTTTTTTCGTTTTGTTAATTTATATTAATACTTTCATCACTATATTCTCATTTATTTACTTAATTCATATAATGTTTTTATTTTCAGTTATTTATTTATTTTTTTTTTAATTTAAAATACCTACAAGGTTGATCAACAAGTTGTGTACGGAGCAACCCAATTTAGTTGGGCAACCAAACTTTTTTTGTGCAATAAAGTTTTTCCTCCTCTTTATCTGTTGCTTTTATAAATTATTCTCTTATGCCCACAATTGTCTCCTGGTCCCAACTTCTTTTGGAAGGCTAATGATCTCCGACTTAGTTGCAAAAATGTACCTGTACACCCTAATTTGTCTTCTAAAAATTGCTCGAATGTATGTAGACATAATCTACATAAAGGAATGGCTCAATTTGTATTGAAGTTTCAACGAGCTTTTAGTTCTTTCCATTGCTATGTGTTTGTTCAAGAGTTTTGCTATCCATGAGACTCAGTAATTACAAGTAAGTGGGGCTGTGATCCACAAACAGTTTTCTCATTAGAGTAGGATCCCCTGAAGGGTTCTCTTGGTATATTGAAGTAATACATTTATTTTTTTCAATATTTTCAAATTTTGTCAGGAATGTTTTGGACCTTCCCACATATTTTTTAGAATCCACTTTTCTAAACTGAAGTTTTAAATGATCTAGTTACTGTTTAAAACATTGTTTCTGTGTACTGAAGTATTGAATTTTAACCTTATCGATGCGACGCGGGATAGGGAAGACCATGTTCTTGATGTGCCCACTACCACTCTCCCTCCACAGGCGTACCTAACTCCGTCTCCTGGAGCGGCCGTGCGCACCATATTTTTTCTTTTGCTTAGACTTTAATTTCAAGCCTTTTGACAAATGTTCCCATCCTCCATTCTCTTGAGAGCTTTGGACATTCAATAGCGGAGTTATAGGGAGTGCAGGTGCGTTTTCTAATTCCAATTATTCTTATAAATCGTCAGATAATTCTACCGACGAATCAGATGAAATTGAACTTTGAAGTGCTTTCATTGTCTTCCCATAATCTCATTCGCTTAGGATCTGACATTTCGACTACGAAGCAAAACAAATAGACACACTGAAAACTAAAGTCAACAAGAACAAGAAGGTAGAGAGGGTAAGGTACGGCACAGGTAAAATAATGTTATCCCTAAGTAGGGCCAAAATGAATGCTCATGACATCTAGCGGTGAAATATTAAACTAGCAATTATCCCCCATTTTTGGTTGAGCACTCTGCACACCAAAGCTAAAGAGGGCTCGTTTTCAAGAGATTCAGCTGTTGTGAGAATACTCTGGCTCATGGCATTGTCCTGCAAGAATACTCGGTTGTCGCCTCTAAGGCAGGGCATTATCCTTCAAGTATATTTGGGTGTCGCATCGAAAGAGTTAATCTTAATTTTTAATATACTCCATAACATTAAACAAAATAAGTAATTGACCCACCCATATATTTAATTATTAACACAAAATCACTTATTACATGATGGTTAAAAACTGCCAATTAGTTTGGAAATTATTTTTAGCACGAACTAGGGATGATCCTGTATCCAGTTTTTGTGCACATGTATCTGGAATTAGTATATAATGGGCACGAAGCCCAAGCAATTAAATTGATGGAAAGGTTTGGAAAGGATCAAGAACATTACTACCAAGATGATCTAAAACGATTAGCCATGGTAACGAAGAGAGACCAGATGAACGGAAATGAAATTACGGACACTTTCAGGTAATATTTTGTATTAGAGTTCTATTGTTTACCAATAATACTACACATTTCATATGATCTAATCTTCTGTAAAACTAATTTAATTAAGAAAACTTGTAAGTCTTTTGAAAATTATATTTTAAAACCTCATTAAAGTGAAATGAGGTTTCTGAAAATTATATTTATTTGTTCAAGTATAAAGCATAGCATATAAACGGCCACACCTCTGGGTTCCTGAGCTATGGGGGAAAATGAACATTAACTCATAAGGAAGATTAGATAGTTAGCGGTCGAGGTGATAAGTAAAGATGGAATGGTTGGGATTCGGCTAAAGAAACCTCAATACGATTTTTGTTAAAAAAATCTATATTTAGGAGGTTTCGGCTACTCATTTCTCATCTTCTGTTTTTCTTGTCATTTTAGCTGACGAAGGCTACCAATGAGTAGCCGAAACGTCCTAAATATAGATTTTTTTAACAAAAATCGTATTGAGGTTTCTTTAGCCGAATCCCAACCATTCCATCTTTACTTAACTCATAAGTTGTTTCAAATTGATTTCCTCTGATTTCCTATCTTCTTTTTTTTATCCTAGATCAAATGAATTTATCATAAGGATGTCTAGAGATACTCTAGCTACGTTAAAACGTCATCTTCAAGAAAAGAAACAAAGCATTACTCTAAATATAATCCAAGAACATCTTTATTTCGATATGTACGAAGGAGTGGCAAGAACTAAAGCTCAGATTGATTCAGTTGCTGGATCAGTAATTGGAGAAGCCATGAGACAAGGTAAATCTAAAAACTATAAAGAAAATTAAAATTAAAGAAATTAAGCTTTTATGATTTCTACATTAATTTAAATAACTGCATTTTTTCTGACAGTGAATGAACTCATATCTATTATTGTTAATAGAATTTTCTTATTAAATCATCCTCCCCCTGTTATTAATTTTTGTTTTGTTTACCAAGATGCCAAATATTGTTATGTGTGTACCGCCCGGGGGGGCATGATGAGGGCTGCTGGTTGCTGTACTTGCACTCCTCTAAGTAAAAGACTCTGCCAGCACCTTACAAGGTGGCGCACCTCTCTTACGTTTGGGCGATCGAGCCCTGCAAAAGCGGGTTCTCTTTACCAGGTAAGAGTCGGCTAAGAGACTCTATTGGCCGAAAAAGACCGTTTGCGATAACACGGTGCATGGTGAAAATGTTCTTAGGAGCATTTCTTTAGGAAAACTGTAAATAATAAAGGAGTAGCTTATTATAATAATTAAAAAAATGACATTTCCACTTTTAAAGATCAAAAATAAGGAGTGGTTTCGGAATGAAATAGCAAGAGAAATATACGCAAGAAAAGTGAGTATATTTTGTTTTAAATGGTTATTGTAGGTTTACTGCGTACCTAAATTGTAGTAAATAAATCGTTTTAAGTAATACACGTTGTTGCTCACCTAAGATAAACATGAAAATGGTGATTAGTAATGAGTGCCTAAGTAAAATAAAATAAAATACGGGTGCTGCTCTAGGAGAGGGAGTTTGGTCTGCCTGTAGAGGGAATAGGTCGTGGGCGTTCTCTGAATTTAACAACATTACTCTTGCTTGCCCACGTCGCATCGAAAAGGTTAAAGACGTTTGTGACACCGTCAATACCAGAAGACTATATGCTTGTGATGACTTGGACCATGGAAGCCTACGAGTTAAATTAAACTTACCATTTGTTTTGTTTTTTTTCTTTTCTGAATGTTTTTTTTTTTTTTTAAGTTGAATTTAAGTCGTGTCAACCTTTGAGGTCATTAACGCCAGTGAATATAGTTTAAAATTAAACATGTAGTATTCTATTAGAATTATTGAGTAATTAGCCACTTGCTTGTATTGCTTCATGGGACACCTGGAAATTATATTTTTAGCTAATTGTTATCTGGAAAGTTTTATTTTAATTTTTTTTTTTTTTATTAATTGTTTTATTTTAGATAATAAAGCAAAAGTATACTATGGCCTTCCAAGAGAACCTGATTATCAGTTTGCTGCTGTTGACGATGATGAGGAAACCGAAGCAGATGGCGACAAACCAAAGAAAAAGAAACCAAAAAAGGAGTCAATATTCAATAAGAAATTAAAGACTGATCCGAATGCTCCTCCAATTGACCGAATACCATTCCCTGAACTGTGAGTTTTCCTCAAATAGATTTCATGTTTTGAAATTATACTTACCTAGGTTCTCGTAGTCTTCCAGGGTCCATGTTATTTAATGTTTTAAAGTCTTCTGAATATGACAGAGTCAAATTGGTAGCAACCAACATTTCACCAGACATTCTTCCGGCTTCCTCATGGTTCCTTTTGAGAATGAAGATAGAGTACAGTACGGGTCTTATTTACGACCCTGACCAGGTATAAATAAGACCAGGACTGAACCCTATATTCATTCTCAGAAGGAACCCCCTGGTCTGGTGAAACGTCGGTTGCTACCAATTTGACACGTTCATATCCAGAATACTTTAAAATATTAAACTTAAGAAGTTATTAAGACTATGCTTATGTACACTCTCATCCCTTGCATTGTTGTTAAAAAATGGAGCCAATGTATAAACTGGAATTTCTCATTTAGGATTCTTCAAAATTTTATCTACATTCTTATTTGAATTCAGTATTGAATTCACAGAGAATTATACATGAAATCGTAATTATAGATTTATAAATGGGTAAGTTTCCGCTGGCCTTCTCTTTACTTGAACAAGTTCTATTAGGAAATGAATTAGGCCTTGTAGAAAATTTACATAAAATATATATTTATTATTTACTTCTAATCACAGGCTTACTTATGTTTAACTTAGCTGCCCATCAACAAAAAGGCAGGAACAAATGAACTCATTCTTTTTATTGAGTACTCCCAAGAGCTTTTTATTTGTGTCCATTTTTTCTGTCCTGAATTAATCAGTGTTTCTCCCCAAAATATGAAATTAGTGCTTTCATTTAAGACGAGAAAATAGAAACAGTTCAGCTTTAGTATTGAGAAGCATTCAGAATTATATTACGTATGCTCACATTAGGAGGAATTCGATTTTAAAAAATCCTATAATATTCCTTATATAGAAATTTAAATTTATTTTGTTATATTCTATTACTAATGGTTTCTTGTTATGTAGGAAAGATAATGATAAGATAGAAAAAATTAAAGCTCTTAGAGAAGCCTCGAAACGTGTTAACTTGGGCCCAGATTGTTTGCCTTCAGTTTGTTGTTACACTCTCCTCAATGCAGCACAAAGGTTTGTACTTAGAGATTTTAATTTATATTGTTACAATCATTCCAAAATAGTATTTATTTTCTTAATATATGACTATTATAAATTATTCATTATTTGTCCTAAAAATTTAAATATTTGATAGCTGACATTTTCATATTAAGGCAAACCGAATTTTTTGCGGTAAAGCATTACTAATAAATATATATATATTTATATGTCTGTTAACACGGTACACTTCAGAGTTTTTTTTTTTTGCCATGAAACTTGGTATGTAGTATTCCCGTAGCAAACGATTAAATGAGTTCTTTAACTGGCAAAATCGGTCTATCTGGACGGGGGTTTACATTGAACCCTAAGTAGTTATTTGCCCATACCGGCTGTAATTTTTGTTGTATTGCCACAAAAATTGGTATTCGTTTTGGCTAAATTGCACAAAATTCATTTGCCTCTTGGAAAAATGTGTTGTAAAAGTAAACTAAATCAGTTCATTAGGTGGGGGTTCATTTCGGACCCAAATTACCAATTTGGTCATACCGGTCATAATTTCTGTTGTACTGTAACAAAATATGGTTTATGTCATGGGTATCCAATGAGAAAAAAGTGATGTAAAAATTAAATAAATGATTTCATTAGAATTTGGGATTTACTCTGTATTATGGTGAAATTGAATTGCCGCCAAACCATCATTGGTTGTAACTTCTAACACTAGGAGCAGCACTGAACATGGACACTGTATCTGGCTTCTGCTGTTTATTGCAAATATAAAAGAGCAAAACTATTCATGTTTATATATATATATATATATATATATATATATATATATATATATAAATGAAGTTATTTTATGCAAATTATTCAGGAATGCATAAATTATTCTGAGAAAAGTTTAGTTATGCAGGTTCTGCATGACAGACCTTTTTTCTTTGTAATAGCCTTGACTTTTCACAATTTTAATTTGATTTCAGTGTTATTTGTGCCGATGTATCTGACGATTCAAGCACTTTGGCAGTAGGGTTTTCAAATTCTCATGTAAAAGTCTGGAGCCTTATGACGCAAAAACTAAAAGCCATGAAGTCTGGGGATCAGTTGCAGGATATCGATCATGAAGCTGGTAAATAATTTTCTTATACTTTTTTCTCTCTCTCTAAGTAATGTGATATTCATTAATTTACGTGACTCGATGATATTTCAGAGGATGTTTGGGCACGTATCATGGACGAGAGGAATGCTGAATCATCTAGGGTCCTTTACGGACATTCTGGACCTGTTTATAATGTTTCATTTAGTCCAGACAAGACACTTTTATTATCTTGCTCCGAAGATTCTACTGGTAATTTCCTTCTTAGTTAATTAAAAATGTATAAGAATGGCGCTAAGATAAAACCTCATATTGAAATCTGATTTATCCAAGGAGATCATTATAATTACAGTATACTATTTTGTAGGGGTCTCCCGTGGTCTAGTGGCTAGCGCGCTAGATTCATAAGCGGGAGATGGTGGGTTCGATCCCCACCGGCGCCAGAAATTTTCTCATCTCAGGGCTCGCTGAGAAGATTCCTGGCTGCACTCTGGATGT